>CAAKHF010001983.1:22568-35432 GCA_901007745.1 Hippocampus kuda | reverse complement strand
GGGGGGGGGGGGGGGGGTGTCTGCACTTGGTGTCATTCTCGATATCGCTAGACTATCATCATACACTTCTGTCGACTGTTTGATAGCGAGGCAGCCATTTTGAGCCCTAAAGTAACAAAATACGGTTCCCAGTCTATGATGTGATGCCCTTTTTATTGATCACCCTTCAAATGAGACAATCTCGTCTTCTAATGAGCCCTCCCTCATTTATTTATTCGTTTATAGCTTAATCGCCTCCGATGCCATCAAACCGACGTGTCTCGTTCACAGTTTGACGCCGACGTCCATCTGCGTGTGCCAGAAACACTCTGTTAACGCCGGGGAGGGGAAATTAAACGGAAAAGTTAGCAGATGCCGTCGTTTGGAGAAATGTCTCCAGCATAGCGAGTGAGAGAGAGAAAGAGAGGGAAAGGTCAATATTTGCTCAGCGGTGAACATGTGTAAACGAGCCTCATGTTTTTTTTTATCAACGTGCCACCACAACTGGAGTGGAGGCAAAAACAAAACAGATCCCACAAATAAATCAATCAATCAATCAATATAATAAGACGATTCTGATGAGAGGCTCATAAAAGTCGGCCAAGAAAACTTAACCCGCCGTTTTGGCTACGAATGCGAACGCTGTTTGAAGGTCTCTTCATTTGCATCCTACCGCCACGCCCTTCTCGCAATTTATGTACAGCGCTGGGGTGCGGGGGGGATTATTATTCATCTTTAAGATTACCAACGGAGCAAACCCATAATAGCATTTGTACTCTGACTCACATGAATAATGCCGATAAAAGATGCACGTCAAACTGAAGGCCAAATCAGTTTCAGGCAGTGTACTATTAACGAGGCGACAAGGCTTTTTTTTTTCCCCGAATGGGAAATTCTATACACTCACCTGCCACAAATCCATTCGATGTAGTAATGCCCTTTTTTTAAAATATATATTTTGGCGACAAACTCCATGAATGGCTTTAAATCCAAATGAAAAGAAGCCTGATCTCAAATGCTCTTCTCTGATGCTTGAAATATTTCAATTTTGTTACGGTTCACGCCACAAAAAAATGCGGCAACTTGCCGAAATTCAATTGACAGCCGCGAGGGACGTTTGGGCCCTGGATGTGATTTCATTATGAGCCCCAATCGGACTGGCTTAGTATGTACCATCGGCACCTTTTAACTCCGGGGGGCACCGGTTAATTACTTCGGCTCATTACAAGCAGAGCTGCCGCAAAAAAAAAAAAAAAAAATGGGGAGGCGGAAGCGTGCGATGTCGGATTTGCTGCTTGCTAACGCCGTGGAATTATTGCAACGCCCGGAAGTGGAATGACCACACACAAAAATAAAATGTTGAGGCATAGAGTTATTATCCTCTGGCCTGGTTTTCGTGACACCCCTTTTTGGCAAGATAGTGGATGATTTTCCAGTGATCATTCATCCATCGCGCTGCAGTTTTCCTTTGAAATCGTCCCCTCATTGACCCGTGAGTTTCCGGTTGACGACGTTTGTCTGCTTATCACCTGGCTCGCGGTTACCTCGCTGTTAAACCGACTCGGTGTGACCTATGCATGGGCGGGATAGAAACTCAAGACAAAGGTCATGCTCAATGTTGACATTGTGTACATCTGGCGTCCCACGCTGCCTCTCTCTCGATCTGACACTTAAACCTCCCCCAAGCTCCCACTGGTTGAAATGTACTGTATATGGAACAGCGGGGAAGGGGGGGGGCTTCTTTTAATAGCGTAACACGCATATCCGTTCCTTTCAGCTCCTTTTCCATGTGCAGCCGATACAATTTAATCCCATTTGCCAGGCAATTTAAATTCATCCAATTTCACAGATTAACACTTTGTGCCACCTCTCCCATCCTGACACGAGAGCCGCCCCTTCGCCTTCCTTCGTACGTCGGCTTACTTCCTTTGGCGTGCACGGTTTCCACGGCGACCGTAATGACATCATGAAACCGAGTAATTCGTCCCTCATGGGTTTGAGTGTCGTGGCATCGCCAAGTTGCACTGATAAGCAGATCGGAAAATGAAATGGATGGATGGAAGTTGCGCTACTATTCTACATTTTTCCCCGTTATTTGATTATGGCTGCAAGGATTTTTTTTTTTCTTCATGGTGGCTCTTAGGAAAACACTGCACTTCCTCTTCCAATTGCCCGATTGTATTCCGGTGAGGCCTTCACCCGGCACCGCATCAGGCATGAAAAAGTTAAGGAATGTGGCCGGAATGCACAATAAGAGCATCCCCCGACCCCGCCATCCCCGTCCCTCCTCCCACTTTACCGTCTGTTTCCGCTGTGGAAAACATTTGAGTCACTGCTTTTAGTTTATATATATATATATATATATATATATATATATATATATATATATATATATATATTTTTTTTTTTTGCCAAAGAAATGATGCGTCAGCAGAATCTCCACTACAATGTGAGAAAGCCTGATAGCGCAGCAGTCTTGTGTCACTGTCAATTCCCCTCAGTGTGGAATGGAGAGAAATGAAATGAAAGAATAGTCTGTCAGAAAGATGTGGCAACATCCCACAGTATGCAATAGGGAGGTCGATGAAGACTCGTCGTATTTTATTATTTTTTTCCAACTTCAGAGGGAGAATTAGAGCCATTAAATGACTGATCTGCTCTGGAATTGAACGTTTTTTTTTTTCAATTTGAGGGCGTGTCACATGATGGCATTCCATCCTCGGGCCCACTTAAGTAGGCTCGTCAGTGGCGACTTGAGTGAGAAAAAGGCCTCAGGACGCGAGACAGGCGGAAAATTGCTGGAGAGCGACCAATATGTTCGAAGTGAGAGTCGGGTGTCAAACTTTACACCGCCACTCCGCCTTTTCGGAGGTCAAACAAACTCTCAATAACTGTGATGGGAAGGGAAAGCGGTGAAAAAGTAACACTGATGGTTTTAATTTAGCCCCTCCCGCCTCCCTCGAGCGAGCCTGATGATGTCTGCTTGGCAGCGCAAAAAAAAAAAAGTTATTAATGGCGCAATAACAAGTCAGCAAGCCCGGGCTTGGCATAACTGTAATGATTTTTCCACACACGTGCTGAAAGGCTGGTGTCCATTTTTCAACCCGTCCTCCATTGAGTTTGTTTTTAACGGGGCGATGGAGCAAGTGGCTCAAATCTGACGACATTTCAGTGTTTGTTTTTAGTCCGTTTTGAAAAACGTAAGCTTGGACTGCTGTTGTGATAGTTGCAGCACTATCTGGCTTTGCTTGGTTCTGCGTAAACTGTATCAACACCGCATGGCAAAGCAAAAAAATAAAATCTACAAGTGACGGTTCGTAACTGCAAAAACTGTCAATGTGGGGGCACTCTTAAGTCAAGGGACCACTACATTCGGCTGAAAAGATGACAGTCGTTAATTTTTTTGTGTGTGTGTGTGTGTGTGTGCGTGCGTGCGTGCGTGCGTGTGTGTGTGTGTGTGTGTGTGCGTGCGTGCGTGCGTGTGTGTGTGTGTGTCCGGTACCTCCACACCAGACTGAGTGTCCCAGCACGCCGCCGCCCCCAATCTCGCCATACTCCGACCCAATTCTGCTGTCTGTTGGCTCCTGCCCGGCAGCACTATCGCTCGAAGGAATATTTCTCACAACATGGTGACCCTTAGACGGTGCCAGAGTGCTTTTTGTACAGACAAAACAGAACTCAAAATGTAAAAAATAAAAAATAAAACTCTCTGGGGCTGCTTTGCTATATCCAGCACCATCTTGGTCATTATGGTTGTACTTGGAGAGCTAAATATTTTCTTAGTTCGTAGTTGGTCTCAGAAGTTTGCAAACCACTGGCCGACAGGGTCAAAATGTCTCTGCGTTTGATCGTCGACTTCCAAACAGAAAACGTCCCACCTCTGTTTCAGCGCCAATACAAGCTCATTCTTCAAAGACATGAATCAATATGACTCCAGTCATAAATGTATTTACCGAAGCTGAGGATAATAGTGTGTTAGTGTGCCGCGTGGCTTTGAATTGAATGTTTGTTGGAAGTGTCATTGATTCTGGGCGGCGGAGGGGTTAACGCCGCAGCCGTATCCCGCTCGCATTTTCATGTCAGTGATGATTCATGAAGGGGCGAGAGAGCGTTAACGGCGTATTTCTTCGACTCTCCTCGTGAACGACAACGCGTCACAAGTAAAAGATAAGGCTATGAAAATAAACAACAAGCGCTCGCCGGGGGGAAACAAATTGGGTGTCGCCGCAATAATAAAGCACATTTTCCATCAAAGCACTCGAGAGTCATAAAACGTGGCAGGCGTCTTGGATTTCATGTGCAGCTTGTCGTTTTGAAAACGGCACATTGTAATTGGAAAGGGTCCTTTTCAATCAGGGATGTTTTAACGTGCTGCTGCGCCGTGGAAATTGCCGCTATTTCGGGGAGGCCATCAACTCAACAGCCACTCCAAAATATTTACCCAATTTGGATGCAACACGTGATAATCAATAAAAAAATTAAAAATTAAAATAATGAAATATTTTACTATTTTTGTAATTATTACATATCGTCAATCGGACGGAATCCTCATCTCCAAAATTCCCCCCTTGATTGTTTGCATCGGTCCCCCTCTTTGATCCCATTTTAAAAAAAGGTTAAAATGGATTTCTCGTTTTCAGGGATTCTTTTTGACGGGGCTTAACTTTTAAAAAGCCCCCAAAGTGTTTGGGTCTCCAGGAAATGAAAATAAGTTGGTCACGCATCAGCAGGAGAGCAACAATGAAACGAGCATATTAAAAGCCGTCGCTTGCTGACAGATTGCTAATGACGCGATGTTTACATGTTTGATTCTTTGGCTAAACAAAGATAAGACACACTCGCCAGGGGAAAAAAAAAAAAATTCCAAACACTAGCAAAGACATGACAGCTTTCTTCCAGGCGCGCAACAATGATAGCCTCATTTGCATATTAATGAGAGGAGGGAAGTGGACGGGAGGGAGTCATCGTGGCGTACATCCATAAAGGCATAGATATCATACGGCTGAAGGCAACGCCCTTGAGTTCATACGATTGGCGGAGAATGTCGCTGAGACGTTAGCATGTTGCGCCAGAGCATCAAAAGGCACTGCAAGAGTTTTGCTTTTCCCCTCATGTTTAAAGATAATTCCGAAAAACAAGCAAGCACTAAGAACTATGTCGTGCTCAGTTGTGGAGCTACAGTGTTAAATCTTTTTTTTTTCCCCTTTTTTTAAACCATTTTGGTGTTTCGGAATTTCGGGTGTGGACACGTGATGCAATTTGGAATCGAGCGTGAGTCGTCCTTGACTGACTGGAAGAACTTGAGCGCCTTAGTTTAAATTGACGGTTATCTGGCGTAACTGAGACGTGCAGTTAACTAGCGACGGGAGTTATGCCTCCGACCTGAAAGGGCATTTTCCCTTCAAGTGCGCTGGCATGGGTGCTTTAGAGCGCATCGTTGCCTGCCGTGAGTGCAGGCATGTCACGGTGAGAAGGTAGAAGAGCAAGGAGGAAAAACGGCAATGTGACAACCAGCGTGTGAACAGGAGCTTCACTCACACACACATACACAACTGTCCTTGGTGATTTTCTTTAATCATTCACGTTTGGTAGGGTTGTTAAACTCTTAACCGTGGCTTGTAAAATTTACAAGACATATTTACTTTCAGTTTACAGGGACTAGGATGATTACGATTCGTATTTATCGACGCGACTCCAAAGTAATGGTGCACTTTAGGAAGAACTGTCACTGCAACAGAGCTGTCATGAGACAGTCATGGAAACAGGGGTGTCACTTTTGGGCAGCTATTGGCAGGGGAGCGGGGTAAAGTTGACCTCGACAACAACTCCGTAATGCAGTGGGAAATTATTTTGATAAGATACGCTGACTGAGCATGGTGAAAATGGGAAGATCCTTCTCCCTTAGAATTCCAATTGATCAGTGTAGTTGGCAGGAGCGACTAAATCCACCAAATGAAAGAAACATGGCGTCAATAATTCATTGGCAGATGTTGTGTCTCTCGAGGGCAGTGGCGTGCACACTACCCATTGTTCAAACGGTACCTCCGCGATGGATAGGATGATGATAGCTAATAGTTTGTATGTCATCCTCGCCTAAATCTGCACAGCAGAAAACGGCTTTCAGACGCACATATCAAAAATGACACTGCACTTCAGTTACTCAGTCCAATTCAAAATGTGGGGTTGCTGTGGTATCTTATTCAGAAAGTACATGCTATTTTGCAACAAAAAGCAGCTATACTATAAGCATTGTTAACTGTCAGGAAAGGATGATTGTCAAAGTGCGAATCTGCTTAAGTCTGAGATGCTTTGACCATATGAATAAAAAGAGGAGGGGGGGGGGCTTCTTGGTGTATGTCATTGGCTTGAACGAGCCAAGACCCCGCCTTGATAAAAAAGAGAAGAAAACACACACACACACTAGAGTTGCACATAGTGGGCAAAAAAAAGAGGCGGAGGGGAGAAAATAAAGCGGACTTGGACTCGGCTTTTAATCAACAAGGAGGCGGCGTGTATCCGATCGGCACCTTTTAGGCGACCGGGAAAGCAAGAAAAAGAAAAGGGAGAAGATTCCAGTTTTTTTTTCCGGAAGGATTAATAAAGTGGAATCTTGAATTACGGATGGTGATGATGCTACCCCAGCCGTTGACCACCAAGACGACGACGAAGACGACGACCGCGACGTGCGCCTAGAAAAAGTCAACTTGCCTCCCCCTTTTCACAGTTCGTGAAGGTATAAGAAGCGAATGTCGGCGTTTATTTTGATTTCGCGGCGAGGTGGGCAGACGGCTTCGGTCGAGCGGCCATGTGCGGCCACCTTAACGCGGACGGAAGCGGCGGGTCGGTCCGACTGACAGCGCGCCTCCCCCTACGTTAATGTCCGCCACCTTGTTCCATTAGCACCGTTGCGAGGCAAGGGCGAGCCTGACCCCACCGCCCCTCCATCTCAGCGAAAATAGCCAATATGTTAGCATGGCGAAGTTAGTAATGTAGTCAGAAGGGTGGCCCCTGAAAGGTCGCACTCTGAGTTGTGGTCGTTAAATCGTGCAGCGAACGACGCCATCCTCTTTCTGCCCCCCCTCCCAGCGGCACCACCGCCACTAGCCCTCGCTCACTTTGGCCCCCGCGGTGGAGCTCATCGGCCGGGCTTCGTCCGCAAGCCGCCAAACAAGCCGAGAAGTACAAAATGTTGCTCTTTTCCCCCCAGTACTCATTTGTCGGATTTCTTGGCTGGTACCTGAAGTGCTGTAGTTCAAAAGTGCAGCTGACCTGGTCATTAAGTCACAGAAAGAGATGCAACTCGACTTAAAAAGGTATGACACTGTGACCGAGACTCTTATAAATTTATAAAAACCATAAGACAATTGTTTATTAGTAAATGTTGCAGGATTTTTGGGTAAACTCTTGTTGCAGGATATCCAAATTGGCGTCAAACATCTCTAACCACAATCAAAATGGCTCCCAATCACTGAAAGAGGAGACAGCTAGCAGCTAAATTGTCGCATCTGTCATGTGGAAATGACCCTGACCTCGTGTTTTGTCAGATGACCTTGCCATGACCTCTCCCTGGGTGATGAGGGAGGGCCTCCAGGTCTTTGAGACTTGCTTTGTTTTGATTTTTGATGCAGCATTTTATGCAACAAGCTAGTGTCTGCGCTTAGCGTTGGCCGCTGTGGTTTGCTGTCTTCTACTACCATCCTCAGAATAGTTATTTCCTTCCTCTTAATATTAGTCATCTTTTTGGGGGTGACCATCCTTCACACTTGGTAGAAACAACTATACACTGACTCACCTACTCACAAATTTTTGTAAAGTATATCTGAGCAGTCTATTTATTCTACCTTCTAGTTTTGGCCGCAAGTTGAACTACATTTTGGAGAGCAAAACTTAACAGTTCAAAAAAAAAAATGCCCCTCAAAGCCTTTTGAAGATGCCGTTGTTGTCGTTACCACAGAAACTAAACCTCCTGCAACAACATGCAATAATATGTCTCATTCATTTGTGAATGGCGTGACAGTGGTCGTTGCACGTTTGCTGCCGAAGATAATGAGCTTTCTCATGTGGTATACAGGATGCATAATAAATGACCATATCTTCAGGCATGAAAACACAAGGAAATGACAACTCCTGTTTTTCTTTTTTTAACTTTACAAATTCACTCATTTGGGCCTCATCAGGCTTTAATACATTTCGAGATCAAACGATATCTGGTGTTTTTTTAAATTCTATTAAGATCCCGAAAGCAAACGAAATAATTATCTGTTGTGCAGCGTTAAAATTTATTTTAGAGTCTCAGTAACTTTAGGTTCTGGATATTTGTAGTTGCTGGAACTAAAAGACCATTTTGGTCTCCACTAAATGACCCTGTAATGAAATAGGGGCTCAGTTAAGTTCCCCACTGGTCAAATGCATAAGAGTCCTCCATCAGCTCCATTGTTGCCAAGGAAGTAGTTAAAATGGTGGACAGTTCCATGAAGTCCATTAAAGTGGGCTGTTAATCCTACTAAGTTATTCGACAGAAGTTAAACGAGCGGCCTGCTTCCTGTTTTTTCCTCTTATCCCTTTGCGTTAAAAATGTCTACTGTCGAGCTTTTAGAACAGACTCCCCCGCGTGAGGAATGTGCCCTCTGCCGTCCTCCACCGTGTGTTGCCCAGCAGCGACCTATCACTCATGGCAATTGAACGGCTCTCGAAGAGGGACCCCTGTTGGCGCCGTGCAATATTTATTACCATCAGTCAAACCCTCGAACGAAATCCTCCCCACCGCCTTCTCCACTCTCTCCTCCCCCACGGGTGAATAACGACGGCTTCTCTGAGTTCCACGTTAAAAAGTTCCCTCACTGGCCACCATTAGCTCGGATTTACGGTGGCAGCTTTCTCTTGGAAGTACCCGAGAGGGAGCGTGTGTCAGCGCGGTCGCTTACCTGCTGGGTTGAGGCGTCAAATACGTTGCATATTGGATATTTACCCGTTGCTTTCTTTTTTTTTTTTTTTTTTGTGACAACTCTTCACTGTTGATGTCAAGTAAGGCTAATTAAAAGTCGTTCGAGGAGTTGCACTATGATGGAGGGTTTGTTTTCATTGTGGACACAACATAGAAACTCAAAATCTACCTTTCGATGAATAAACCAAAGAGATTGACGAGTGTAAGAGCATCTCTCGTTCAGGTCTTCTCGTGTTGTAAACTTTATCTTGATGATAAAGAGGCTGACTGTCCAGGGTTTATTTCTCTTGGCGTAAGCACCACAATTTGGATGGACGCTGGCAACGTTGCTGAAGGAAACATGTTTCATGTCACTTGTCTGGTCTCTCGGGGTGTTTGGCGTCTTCATTTATCCTGCACACAACCGGAGAAACTGTCTGGCTAAGTGGAAAGTAGTTACTGCACTTTCTTGCTGTGATGTGCCCCCCCCCCCCCGCACTTTACTGACAGCTGATGCGATTGTGTGATGTTGAGGTGAAAGGATAATTGGAGCTATGGATATCCTTATCACGGTGACGGTGAGAGCTCAGCTCCGTTCAAAGGGAGAAGATGCAGCGAGCGATATGGCTTGCATAAGGCTATATGTGCTGCTAAACAGATGTCGCTCCCTTTTTTTTTTTTTTTTTCTTCAGCGCAAGTCAGTGGCGCTGAACCTCATGTGGTCGGTGAGCAGATGGGCTACCTCTACAGTACCTTTACTAGGTCATGCCTTTATGTCAAGCTCAGAGCCCCCCGCCCCTCGTGGGTGCCATCGTGTCGTCAGGGCGAGCGGTGGCGTAAATTGAGGCTGATTATTTTCTTAAAACTCGTTTCATTTAATGCATATTAATTGATGTGCTCTGGCGTAATCCACCAAGGATTTCTCAAAGGCGAGCACAAAAGGCCTTTATTATCTTAAGGAGCAAGTGGTCTTTTGGGACACCTCGTTGTGCGTTACGCCGCTAAACAGAGGTAAGTGAAATGAAATTACAAGGTATCGCAAGCGCAGCCAAGGATCATATTGAATAATTACCTCGCCGGAGCCATTGTAGTAATGCCAAGGCGCTCTTTTTCAAGAAGCTGGGGGAGACGGGGGAGGTTATGGCTTCCTCCTCGCAAAGAAGATGAATGCGGTTTCAAGGTTATACGAGTACCGTGCGATGGCCAAATGTTTTGAGAGGACGGGTTAATTTCATGTCCCTGTAATGTGATTTGCGATATCCACCTCTGTGTTGCCCTTGGTTTTTATTTTGGAGATAAGAACTCAACAGGCTTTTTTTTCCTTTTTCAAGTGTTTACAGGACCGCTAAGTGGATTTATTGGATGTGGGTCATCCTGATTATTTAGCCATCATTGCGCCCCGGCTTTGTGTGTGATTTATTTATTTATTTTTCTTTTTTAAAATAGCAATTCAGCTGTGATTTTTATTTTGCGAGAATTAGCCTGTTTCTTATGCACATAAGCAAAACATGAGCCCAATACAGAGGAGGAAAATTGCTGAGCACGGTTAATTACAGCGCAGGCAGCCAAATGGGGGTGAAGGGCCGCCATGGTAACGGCGGCATGGCTGCGCTGCTACTTTGTCTCCCGCAATGTGCCGCTCAGCAGTTTTGTATCTGCAGATCAGTCCAGTTAATGATCATGTCTGGAAGCCAAGACCGGCGGAAGCAATGGTAGCCCCGTTTCCAACAAGTGGTCAGGTTTGCCGATGCATTTTCTTTTGTGTAAATGAGGGTCCGAAAATATTTGATGACTCCTTCGGTGCGCACGCCACAGCGGTAGGAGTCAATATGCTATCATGCTCCCTCTGTTCAGTACAATAACGGCATGAAAACAGAAATTGGAAGTTGTTCCAGGAATATTTCAAAATCTACGACTGTTTATTTCCCAGTTGTCAGTGAAGGAATTTTACTGTTAAATGCACATCGCTCGCTTTCGATGTAAGGCTAACCAAAAATATGTGATCCCACTTTTCAGCTGGACTTGGTTGGTGTGGCGAGATCCCCATCATGAAGGACCCGAACGGAAGCCTTGGCTTTTGATGCTGGCAACTAACCAGTAAGGAGAGAGACTTGACTGTTTCCCCTGTTGCTGGATTTGGCTTCAACTCATGCGAGGCTGCTGTCACAGAAGTTGAACTTTGTACTCTCTGGCAAAAGGTAGGTCCTTCCTCCCTTTAGATCCCTTTCATGTCTTAGAGGTTAACTCTTAGAATCTGAGTTAATAATGCTACACTTCCGGAATGGCCCACACAAATTTGCCTTCTCACAGCTCAAAACAAAGCAAAAAGTACACGTTGGAGCTTCTTTTCATTTTCCTTGACTTTCCAACTTCACACATACAAATCCATGATACTGTACTGCCACGCTTGCAGCTCAGTTGTTCGCTATTTCTATCCTGTTCACTCAAGCACACTGAAGTAATATAATTCATATACAATTATATACAGGCATATACAGGCATATACTAATTCATATACAGGCACACTGTGCCTGTATATGAAAGCACCTACTCTAATGCTTTTTTTTCTTGGTTTTAGCAAGAGGTTGTCGCTAATGGAGTGCCAATATTTGCACATGACTCGTTCATTAAATCTAGTGGTAAATCCACAAGTGCAATCAGTTTTTACAGCAAACACGTGAATTTTTTAATTTGAATTTTTTCAGATATTTAAACCTGCCCTAATGTGCACGTAAAATTGCTTCGCTCTTCGTCACACGCAAATTCTGCTCGAATCACCTACGGCGGTTTAAGTTCACCTCCGTCGAATATGCTCTGTTTTCAAATACTCTAAAGTTTGCCTCATCATCTGCCCGTCATATGTCAAACCTCTTTGTTTTGTACTTAAACTTTTACCCGTACCATCATGTGGTGAGTGCTACTGTTTGCTTGAGCACACCGCTACTCGTGAGTCGAAGAGGACCTCTTTGTCGGCGCCTTTTTCTCTCTCTCGCTCTCTCCCGACCCATCCATCTAAGCCCCCTCCCGCCCGTTGACCCGAGTGAAGGTCTCACTGCTTATGTAATGTCTCCAAACATTTGTGCGGCGTTCGGGGGAAGTCAGGCATGCCAGAGCGGCGCAAAACTCTCATCGAGGTGGGACAGATGGCGAGCCTCATTTGCAGCCTTGCAAACTGCCCGTGACGGCGGCGACAAAGCGGGGCAGCTCTCACGGAGGCCTCGCAGACGCCGGACTAAGGTCGCTTGCATCAGCCAGGCTGTAAAGCACCGCCGGCTCCGGTGTTATGACTGCAAATTGTAGCATTGGCTGATTTATGGAAGCATTGATTCATCTTTTAAGAGCGAGAACGCAAGCGTCTCACAGGTGGCGTGCCGCCATTATTAGCCAAAGCCATCGGAATCCCCGCATTTGGACCATCCATCACGGAGTTAAGGAAGGTGACCCGGAGTTGTTTTGTAATTTGGTCGTTAATCAGCGCTCTGTCAGGCACGTCGGCTTTGTCCGCTGCGAGCAACTCTTTGGGCAAAGTCCATTATCGAGTAAACACACAAAGAAATGAAGACGCCCGGCCGCCACAATCCCCACCTTGGGAGATCAAATGGCGATGGTGATGATGAGCGATGTTTATGGCCAGCACTCTATTAAGGCCAAGCTCTTCCCTGCTTTGCACGTAATGAACACCCACCTTTGCGAAACGCTGTAATACCGGTCGTTTTCATCAAAATGTGGCGTAATTGCCTTCGAATGAGTTTTGAGGGTAACTTGGCAAGGTGACTGGCTTATGGCAACATTAACTGTGTTGATTTGAATGGAACGAGCGCCACCCTCCACTTTTTTTTTTTTTTCATGCTAATGAAAACCCTGTTACGTCCTTGGTTGGATGACAATTGCGCTCTCAACTCTTTCTGTTTGTACATGGAAACGCCTCCTCCAGATGTCCTCAACACTGCGGGAGGCACGCC
>CAAKHF010001979.1:4733-18996 GCA_901007745.1 Hippocampus kuda | reverse complement strand
TTCCCCCCCCCCCCCCCCACCTCGTTTCCTGTCTTTGTGTTGTTATTATGTAGCTGTAGCGGCCTTGGCAATCCGCCTCTTCCTTGACAGTCCCAACCACACATTTTGCGGTGCAATAAAAGCACAATGCAGAACAATGTATGTGGCGCCTCAAAAAATTGTTACTCAATAAGAACACCAGGAGTTTCATTTTTTTGTTGCATTGACTTTCTATTTATGCGAGGGTCACTCGCCGAAGTTGCAGATCGTATTTTTTTCCATTTGAGTCACATTTGGTCTGAATTCATCACCCTCCGAACACTTTTTAGCAAAACCTTCTCATTTTTTAATTGTTAGAATGATCTATGTTTTTGCTCATAGGCTAGCTCAGAGAAAACATATTTTATGACACCATTAAGTTCCCAAATTGAGAAATGTTGTTTCTCATTACCATTATGAGTCGCAATAATGCAGTGAGAAGGAGAGCAGCAGAATTTTACATGAATGCATTTCTTCTTCTCTCAGGATTGTGGAAAAGAGGCTTTTGTTCAGCTACCCAGATGAACAACAGGAAGGAGGACATGGAGATCTCCTCTCACTACCGTCAGCTCCTCCGAGAGCTCAACGAGCAGCGGCAGCACGGTATCCTCTGTGACGCCTGTGTCATTGTGGATGGAAAGATCTTCAAGGCCCACAAGAACGTCCTCCTGGGCTCCTCCCGCTACTTCAAGACTCTTTACTGCCAGGTGAGCTTCCATACTCTCGCTGAAGTCATGACAAGGGAGCGACTTTTATGTTACTCCACGATGTCTCGACGATGTAAATAAATACCCCTAATTCTTTCTGCCTCAGGTTAAAAAAGGTTCAGAGCCTCACCTTCAAACTACAGTCACTCACCTGGACATTGTGACGGCGACGGGCTTCAAAGCCATCCTCGACTTTATGTACTCCGCTCACCTCGCCCTAACAAGCAAGAACGTCATTGAGGTCATGTCGGCGGCCAGCTACCTGCAAATGACAGACATTGTCCAAGCGTGCCACAGCTTCATCAAGGCCGCCCTGGACATCAGCATCCGCTCCGAAATGGCCGACGAACTGGCCGACTTTGAAATGGGAGCCGTCGTCACAGCCGGCATAGGAAGTGGCGGTGGAGGCGGCGGAGGCGGAGTTGGCATACCGGGAGCAGGGGGAGTAACCAGAGTGGGCTTGGGAGGAGGTGGGATAGTCGGAATGGCCTCCGAAGCCCTCGCCTCCATCATGTCTGGTCGCAGCACTTCCCCCTGGCTGGCACGCCGTACCAGCCCCGCCAACTCCTCCGGGGACTCTGCCATCGCCAGCTGCCACGAGGGAGGCAGCACGTATGGCAAGGAGGACCAAGAACCCCCCAAGAGCCACGAGAGCCAGGAAGAAACTTGTCATGACTCCCAGCCTGCTTGGCCGCATGACTACAGGCCTGTTAGCGTCAAAGAGGAGCAGGTGTCCCCTGCCTCTTCCTCGCATCCCCGGGACACCCCCATGGAGGCGGCCCAGAGCCAACGGCATCAGGCGCTAGGCGGCCCAAATGCAGGTGGAGATGGATCCTGGCAGCCTATATCAGGATCAGGACGGAGGAAGAACAGGAAGAACAAGGACACAGTCAGACATATAACCCAGCAGGCTGAGAGGAACTGGGAAGGAGAGCGGGAAAGGGAGAGGAACAGGGACAGCAGGCCTGGATCTCCTCTTCCATCCATGCTCGCTGTGGCCGGCTGGAACTACAATGGACAGGATCTCCCAGGTATGACTTGACTTGAGCCGGCAGAACAACCGGGTCTCACTTTTGATGTTCCTTTCACACAACATGTTTGCGTTTGCATTTTGGTGTCACGACAGGGGACCGTTTTACATTGTGTAGTCAGTTAGGATGCTGTTCCGGGTCACAGAGTCTTAAGAGCTGCTCAACTGGAATCGCACTGCTCTTAACTCAACTTAAAATGCATTTTTAAATATGTGGGAGACAAACCACACCTTCAAAACCGCAAGGTGTGATGAGTTGAAAGAGTGGACACAAGGCAAATACTTGATCCTGTAAATTGGAACGTGAAAAAAATGTCAAAATGCTTCATCAGGTTGGAATAGATGCTTCACATCAGGACATATCAGGAAAAAATGTGAAAAAATTATTTTGGCGAATGTTATCAAACATTTTCATGTGATATAGAAGCTCGGGTCCAAGTCATTATTTAGCAACCTATCTTCCAGATGCTTTCCTTTTTTTCTACCACTTGGCAACCCCACTCTCTGTCTGACAAGTTTCAGTCAGAATCATCCACAATTAACTTTTACATGTCAAAATTATGTTTCAAACGGCGTGGCTCACACCATAAACTTTTAACTTTTGAATGAGCATTTGAGAGGGGTTTGAAGCGCTCATTCCATCTTTTTTAGAAGACTCCGCAAATATGTCGATTGTCATGCTGCTACTGTGAAGAAGTGGTTTCATCACATACTGTGTCTGACTTTCTGGTTCCAAAGGTTTAGCAGTTTGAAGTTGTTGTACACCGAAGAGGGCAGGTTATGGAGTAGCTGTATACTTGTTTGGCTAGTTAGCAGGATTACACAAACTTGATTTGCCCAATTTCTATTTTACAACCCAAATAACCCATTCATTTTGGTGTGAATTTTGGAATTTAATTTGTCTTTTAAAAGAAATTCCATTCACAGTTCATCTTGAGAAAATGTCAGTCACTGTGTGCATGGCATGCAAAGTATGTTGTGTCGCAAACGTTTACTCGCCGAGTATGACCTCTTTTCTTCTTCAGGGTTTGAGATTAGCTTGCTTCCACACAAACGTGTTCGGACTAAGATGCTTATCTCAAATCTTGGAGGTGTGAGGTGAAACGGGGTTAAATGCAGATAGATGATCCAATGCTCTTCTTGCTCTTGTTTATGTAATACAAACACACTCATTCACCCGCATCAAGAAGCAAAACCTAATCTCACGTTCAAATACATATTTCCATTTTAGGAAGCCTCTCTACATTCACAATAGTTAATGAATCTCTTTGCACAAAAACGAATTAATCACAAACACCTGGCTGTGTGTTCTTGTGTGTGTATGCGTGTATTTGTGTGTGTGTGTGTGTGTGTGTGTGTGTGTATTGGTGGGGGTTTAAGTGCGCTGTGGGCCCAAGGCGTCGATAGTTAGATCATTAAAAGTAAGAGAAGCTAATCCTGGGCGCATTAAGGGAGTTGGCTGTGAAATGGGCACACACGTCGCACAGCTAAAGAAAACAGGATAATTGAATTGACCTGGGTCACTGCACGGATTACCAGTGCGTCCTCACTATCCTAAGCTCCACCCCCTCTCTGCGGGATTTAGGGAAGGACCTCTGGAAAGGGCGAGCAGACAGAAAAAAGGTAGACATGTTGAAGAGTGTTGGGTAAAAGTGAGAGAAAATAAAAGTATAGGAGTAGAGGAGAGGATTTTTTTTTTCCAAAGTAAGATCGTTCCTCCCCTTTCATTTTGTCTTGAGATACATATTATCACGTACCAATCAATGATTTATTGGGGGCAGGTTTTAATTTTTACACTTCCAATCTTGTGGGAACACGTTGGGGTTGTTGTTCCAGCATGACTGTGAGTGAGTTTGTGATTTTGGTGTGAAAATTTGGTGTCATAATTTCTCTGTGTGAGTTTCCGAATACATTTTAGCATACATTCAGTACAGTACAGGAGTACAGGTACAAATTGCGTTGCTTTCAAGAAGCATTGGTGATTTGAAAGAATTATTGGACTTAGTGTGACACAATCGTACAAAAATTTGAAATTTTTGGCATTTCTATCGACTTGAAATATGAGCTTAGTATTTCTGTGGCCACACTCGTAACTCAAAACATTCAAATCTTCAGTCATCTTTACCCATTGGAATGAATGGAAATTCTCTCTCTCTCTCTCTCTCTCTCTCTCTCTCTCTCTCTCTCGTGCATCGTCTCTCTAGCATGCAAAAAAAAAGTAACTACAGTGGTACCTCTACTTACGAAATTAATTGAAATTTTTTCTGCTGCCCTAATTTGTTCCAAAACCCCCCAAATTCAGACATAAATGTTTCCTCAAGCACAAAAATGCATCAAAATATGCAGAAGTGTTTTTTTTTCCCTGGCGTTTTGTAAAAAACTGATCCAAGGACATTTGCTTTTGTTGGCTTTTAAAAATCTTTCAAAAATGCCCAAGGCAAACATCAGCATAGTGAGCGATCACCCGATTGGTGAACACTTTTTCTGGGTGATTCACATTTACGAAAATCGGGACGCCTCATATCCCGAGGGGCAAATGATGAGGACGCTGCATAGACACATCTATCTGTTTATCTAGCTACACTCGTAGACACATATGGTATAAGTCCCTCTTAGCCAATGAGATGCCAGAATGATACTAGGTAACAGCCAATGGCAGAGCAGCTGTAAGTATGTTGAGTTGAGGAAACTCGGAGCTGCGAGTAGTAGCCCATACTGTATTTTTACCTTTCGTATCTGGAAATTTCCTTTGTAACAAGAGGCAATATTTTCCTGTTGAGACGTTTTGTAACTTGAAAAATTTCGTATGAAGAGACGTTCGTAAGTAGAGGTGCCACTGTACACAGATGTAATATTTTCTAAAAGACTTTGATAATACAATATAAAGACACTAAATATGAAATAATCATTGAAACGTATCATATGTTATGAATATACAGGGCCACCACAGCATGGCTCCCGGTGGCCCAACAGATCACCACCCAAACAGGCTTAGTGTCGGACCCCGGACAGTTAGGTTATGATTGCCATTGTGTGTTGAGTAAGACTCCAGGAAGGTGCTTTCTTTGTGCTCGGGGAGTGTTGAGGGGGATTTTTTTCCCTGAACAGTTTTTGCGAGGTCATTATTGTTTGAGGAGCACATAGAGCCTTCACTGGTGGGGTGGAGAGGGGGTGGGGGGGGTGATTTGACTGACGGAGCGTTCTTCTGTTCTGTAATGTGAAGCCAGTGAATACTAAAAAGAAGAAACAAAATCTTCACCGGAACAAAAGTGGTTGTCAGCTTATACTGAGTGACGGTCAAAAATACACAAGATCTGTTTAGGCTTATGCCCACTTAAGTCTTAAGTCTCTGTAAGTAAAGGATTTTGGCACCTGCAGGAGATCCGAATCAGATGTAAAGGACATATGGACATCCAGGGAATTAGAAAGTCATGTATAGCTCTATTTAAAGCTACTACTGTACATTCAACACAGAACTGCAAAGAAAGTACAGTGGACCATCGGAGTACAATCTCTTTTAAGACTTAAAAAAAAAACATCAATATAAATAGGACCGAGTTTCACTTTGAGTCACATGTTTTACAAACACTATATTGTCAGTGACATTTTCTTTTTGTGTTAACATTACATTATAAAGACAAAAACCTGTCAAAGAAAATGAAAAATCCAAACTAGGAGGCAAGACATGCCAATTGATTGTCTCGTCTTCTTTTTGTTCAATTTCTGGAGTTTTCAATGACTTTGGTGAGCTCCAAAGATTTAGCTTCCGTTACACGTTTGTTGACTGAACCATTGAAATTCCGATATACCAATCCACCACAATTACATTTGTGACCAAGCAGAATCTATGCTAATTGTTTTACCAGTGTTACTGTAGAGCAGAGTTGGGCAGTGGAGCCAAAATTACACTCGAATAAGAATACTGTTAATTTTGAGTCATATTAGTCGGTAATAGTAAAAGATAGAGGTCCTCTAAATAATTTGAGTAGGTGGAAACAGGATTTAGTGAAAAAAAAATACTGAAGCACCGGGTAAATGTTGAGTCACTGATTGTAACTGATCTGTTCTGTTTACTTTTTAAATAGTGAATTAACCTCAATTTGAGAAAAACTGAAAACAGAAATACACAAATTCAATTATTTCGCAACAATATCACTTAAAAATGATATTGCTTTCATCTAAAATAACAAAACAGGGCAAATTGAGCCACAACAATTGGTCTTAAGTGACCTTTCTGTGTTTACACATTTACTGTAAAACCGCACAATTGGCAAACTGGCAAAACTCCATCCGATGATGATTATTTATTATTTTCAGATGTCCGATTAATCGGTTGGGCCCTACAAAAAATACAAGTAGCAAGCGCAGGCCTGAGGATTTCACAGTAACGATTGTTTCCGGTAGTGTGTCATTTCCGTGGGATCATTTGTATGGTACGAAAAATCGTTTCCCATAAATGTGATCCCCTGTGTGATCAACGTGATTTCACTGTGCCTGTACCTGTGTTTGTGGTGTGGCGCGTGAGTGTTTTTCTTCTATTCTACTTTTGTTTTGTTTTTATTAAGTCGTGGGGGAGGGGGGGGGCGGAACAAGAAACATTATGTGCACATGCGGGTTGCTATTTTAGTCTGTACGCTGAAAAAGTGCGTGGATGATGGATAGAGATGGAAGCGAAAAAAAAACACTGAAATGTGTATTAGTTACTACATTTAAGAAATGGGAATGCCAGTCGGATTTTTCTTTCAAATCATCTGGGGAATGATTGTGTGTGTATGCACAAAACACAAAAGAGAAATACAACGGGAGGCACGAGTCTGAGGCAAGTACTTGAAGTTAGTTATTAGATCTAAAGGCTAATCGCTATGAACTATTATGAAACAGTCTTATTTATTTTATAATTTACTAGTTGTATACATGGTAACTTGATGAATAAAATAAAAATTTGTCACAAGGTGTAGTAATGCTAAAGTTAACCGTCGGTAGAACTAACAATGACGTGTGGTCGATTCTTTGGTCAAATTGACAGTCGATTACACAGTGCGTCTTGGGGTTGCAAAGAGGACGACAAGCCATATCAATACTAGAAGTCTATATATCGTATTAAGGCCGTATTTTGAGAGATTAATCACATGATTTTAATCATTCAATTCCAATTACATGCTTTTATATTCATAAAGAGGGTGAGTAGCCACTGATATTATGTTTATTTACAGAAATAGTACACACACAGAATCATGTTAACAGTGTCCGGTTTACTTGTAGCCCATGGTATATAGCCAGGACTGAGGTATTGTGTACACATATGTGTTACTGATGGCCGTAATATTTCATAGTAATTGATATATTAATGATTATCAGTAAGTTAATCTTTGTGAGACTGGAAAAAAAAACCCTCAGATTTTGTGGTATGCTATATTCATGATGCCCTATGAGAACAATAAAAGTGTTCAACAACATATTTTGATCCATTTATTTTACTGAATAAATCTGGAGTACACAGCTGCTGATGTAATGTTCATTGTTAATGCATAGTTTTCAAACATTTACCCTTTAAATATTATAGTTTTGAGTATCAGAATTCTTGATTATGAATATCAGTCAAAACAGAAAAATGTGTTCCCATGATGAACATTTACGGAACCCAAAATTCGTTACCGTGGTTTCCCATTGGGCAATCCAACGGAACCAAAAAACAGTTTCTGTTAATTTCTGAAATCCTCAAGCCTGAAGCGGAATGTAGCTCAATGTAAAATGTGTTTTTTTCCCTTACAAAGACACTCAAGTTAAACGTATTCTGTATTAAAACGACTCTGACAAGTAAAATTTATCCAAAAAGTTACTTGAGAAATGGTGCAAATGTAACTCGCGATGACCTGCCTCCACTGAAGGGCAGCAGCCACATCGACTGTCTTCGTCGTGATCACTGTTGATGTTTTGTAACTGGTAACAGTCCGACATTGTAGCGATTGCCTGACTGAGGATTTGAATGGATTATTTTCACCACATACGGATAATATATGGTCGTGTTTAAGCTGTGTATCGGGTCATCGGTTTGAAAATGTGGCGTGTCCATGTTGACATAAACAGTTGCACGAATGAGGATTTGATTTCTTTAGATCCTCTTCCCTTGCAAACATCTGCTGTGTTCACTAGACGTTATTTGGGCCACGATGCGCTCAACTTCCTGACTGTGACACGTGAGCTCCGCTTGTCTGATGCTCACCTTGTGTGCTGACACAAATATTTGAGATGCTCACATGTGAGAAAGGACAGGAACTCAGAACTGTTTTTAGATGGGCCTCACTAGTCTGATTATCTGCAATTATTTTGTTTCTGCGTGCTATTTTATTCGAGCTGACAATTTCAAAAGGAAAGTTTTGAATAGCCTCCAGCTTCGCAGCTGATGCCATAAACCTTTAAATACTTATCTGAAATTATTTTTAGCTTGCTAGCCGCTGTTTCCACCTGACCTGGGATAAAAAGCATCTGCAGATCAAAAACTGTCACGGTATTAAAAAAAAAAATTATCATCATCTGTATGACACTAAGTAACACACAATTTATTGTTTCGCATCTCATGTCGGTGGAGTTGGTTGTCAGAAAAGTAACTCACAACAATTGGAAGTATGTGCCCCACCCTCCCGCTTTTTTCGGTGTGCCCCAGAGTTAATTAAAGAAATCACACCAAACACGAGTTGAGTGTGTCTGGCGATGCGTTCTCATTTTATAGTCTGGCATATATATATATATATATATATATATATATATATATATATATATATATATATATATATATATATATATATATATATATATATATATATATATATATATATATATATATATACACACACACACACGTATATATAATATGTAGGCGGCCCGGTAGCCCAGTGGTCAGCACGTCGGCTTCACAGTGCAGCGGTACTGGGTTCGATTCCAGCTCCGGCCTCCCTGTGTGGAGTTTGCATGTTCTCCCCGGGCCTGCGTGGGTTTTCTCCGGGTGCTCCGGTTTCCTCCCACATTCCAAAAACATGCATGGCAGGCGGATTGAACACTCTAAATTGTCCCTAGGTGTGAGTGTGAGCGTGCATGGTTGTTTGTCTCTGTGTGCCCTGCGATTGGCTGGCAACCAATTCAGGGTGTCCCCTGCCTACTGCCCGAAGACAGCTGGAATAGGCTCCAGCACCCCCCGCGACCCTAGTGAGGATAAAGCGGTTCGGAAGATGAATGAATGAATATATATATATATATATATATATATAAATGGCATATTTTATTTGGCAATAAAATATAAATGCACCAAGAAAAAAAAAGAAGATAAACAATGTACAACATCTTAAACAAGGCGCAGTAAACATCAGGGATAGGTGTGACAGTGCTATGATGTTCATCCTGTCCACTTCTGGTTAAATTAGGTTCCTTTTTTTTTTTTTTTTTTTTTCAATCATATCCTAACTGTCCAGGGTCCTACACTAAGCCTGTTTGGGTGGTGGTCTGTCGGGCCGCCGTGTGCCATGCTGTGGTGACCTTGTATATTCATAACATAATATGATACGTTTCAATGATGATTTCATATTTAGCGTCTTTATATTGTATTATTTAAGCCTTTTAGAAAATAATACATCTGTGTACAGTGGTACCTCTACTTACGAACGTCTCTTCATACGAAATTTTGAAGTAATGAAACGTCTCAACAGGAAAATAGTGCCTCTTGTTACGAAAGAAATTTCAAGATACGAAAGGTAAAAATACAGTATGGTCTGCCACTCGCAGCTCTTAGTTTCTTGAACGCAACATACTTATAGCTGCTCTGCCTTTGACTATTACTGAGCATCGTCCTGGCATCCCATTCGCTAAGAAGGACTTCTACCGTATGTTTCTATGTGTGTAGATCAGGGGTGCCCATTACGTCGATCGCGATCGACCAGTCCCAAATTGATCGCAAAGTTGTTTGCGCTCAGCAGTCTGCAATTGCAGCTTGTGATCAGAGCTGTTGCGCTATATCTTTTACCGTTATCATTATTCTCATTCGGAGTTTGTTTCGTGTACAATTCATCGAGGGCATGGGCAAAGAATAGAAATCTAGAGGGCCGAGGGAAGCACTGTAAAACGTTACGCGTGAGATATGATCATTAACAGGCTGCAAAAGTGCATTGCATGCCTCCGTGTCAGGCTGTTGCTCATCATGGCGTGCGTGTGTATGTGCTTGCGCGGTAACGGGTCGATTGCGGGAGGTCGGTTGATCGAAAAGTTTAGGCACCTGGTGTAGATCGATAGATATGTGTCTATGCGGTGTCCTCGTCATTCACCCCTCAGGCTATGATGTGTTCCGTGTTTACGTAAGTGTGAATCACCCGGAAAAAGTGTTGACCAACCGGGCAATCGCTCACTATGTGGATGTTTGCCCTGGACATTTTCGAAGGATTGTTAAAAGCCGAAAAAAGCAAACGTCCTTGGATCACTTCTTTACAAAAAGGCAGGCAAAAACCACTTCTGAGAGAGAACATGAACTCAAGAAGGCAAAAAAACGATGAGGATGCAGTTAAAAGTTAAATGACCATCATTTTTATTCTTCACTCTCTTCTTTGTTTTTTACATTATGCACACCTCTCATTTGTTGTGCAATAATCTAATTGTAACATGTATTTGTTATATATTTTGATGCATATTTATGCATATATGTCTGAATTTTGGGTGGCTTGGAACAAATTAGGGTATTTACATGGAAAACACGCCTCGACTTACAACATTTTCTGGTTTAGAAATTTCTTCCAGAATCAATTAATCTCATAAGTAGAGGTACCACTGTACAGGAAACCCACACATACGGACCAGTACCTCCTCTCGACGTCAGAACATCCCACGGCGCACGAAATCTTCATAGTCAGAACACTATGCAACCGGACTAACATGATAACAGACAACAAGGACAAACAGGAAGAAGAAAAGCACATGCACCACACTCTTACACTCTGCCAATGCCCCAAATGGGCCATGAGCAAAGGAAAACTATAAGACAGACAAAACCAACAGAAAAAAGCAAGAAAAACAAAACCACAACAAGCAGTGAAAACAAGGACTCAATAACAGTTCCATATGTCAGAGGAATTACAGAACCCATTCAACGCATCATGAGAAAACATCCAATACACACTGTAATAAAACCATCCCAGAAACTTCGACAATAACTTGCGCACCCATAAGACACGATCACACCGGACAAAAAAAATGTAACATAATCTACCATATCCCATGCAAATAATGCATTACATTTTACACAGTAGAAACTGGACAAACATTCAGCACCCGCAAAAAAGGACATCAAACAGAATGCGACAAAGAAACAACAGGATGTTATACTAGAACACAAAAACAAAAAGCAGGACAAGAAATCAGCCATAACAGACCACTGCAGAAAAAAATAATCACATCATGGACTGGGAGAAAGGGAACGTCATCACATCAGAAACCAATAAATTTGAAAGATGGAGAAAACAACCAAAATAAGGAGGTATGGAGATGGCACCATTAACAGGGACGGGGTGCTTACATGCTCCCACACACTTGGGACACATTGCTTCAGCGGTGGCGGGGAGGGGAGTTGGAGCGCAGCCTTGACCGGGAAGTAGTGACAGCTCTGATGAAGGCTGAAGCGACAGCCGAACTGTCAGTTAGGGGTTTTCGCTTTTGTTTTTCACATTGTCTGGGCAAAAAGAAACCTTAAACCTAATGTAGGTGTGAAGTTGTAAGTGGTGATGGTGTATCTAGTGTTCATGAGTTTTATAGCCGAGGGGAAGAGTCTGTTCATGTTGAGGAGGGTTCTGGTGTATACACACCGTAGCCTAGGGTGGAACAGGTTGTGTCCAGGGTGAGTAGCGTTGGCTGTCAGCCGACCTTCACCTCCCCGGGTCCTGGAGATGTACAGGTCCTGAATGGATGGGAGTTGACAGCCAATCACCTTCTCAGCAACACACACATGCCACTGCAGTCTGTGCCTGTCTCTGCAATGGCGCAAGCGTCGAAGAAGTAAGACTGCTACTTCTTTGTTTGCGTTTGCATGACTGTATGATACTGCCTCCTGGTGGCCAACACAGGCACACCCAAAGGAGCAGCACTCTGAATTGGAGTGCCGCATCAAATCAATAAACTCTTTAAAAATGTACTTTCACTTTCATTATGCTAGCATTGTTCTGTCTGTCTTTGTAAAATACAATCATGTAGATTGTAGAGGTGCTGCCTCAATTGACAATTATTTTTGAGAATTGATAAATGGTTAAAATATGTTTTAATTTAAAATTGTCCAAATGCTCAGTTTCATATTCTCAACAGTCACCATTATAAAATGTGTGTACCCCTCCATGAAAGCTCACTGAGTGGGTTTGATCAAATACAACCATTTGCTTTTACTTACTTTTACTGGAAAACAACGATCAACATTTTCGCATATTTTCTGTTCCAGACCAAACCAGTCACTGAATCATAATTAATTTATGTTTGTGCACTGTCATTGTCCTGTTTTTAAGTCAATGGATGGAAATTTAAACATTTTTTTGAAAATCCAATTCAGCGATTAATCAAGAAAAATAACCACCAGATTAATCGATCACGAAAATAATAGTTAGTTGCAGCCCTGATGGATTGCTATTTTTCCTCATTAACAAACTACAAAAACAAACACAAACATTTTGGGCGAGGCTGGAAGGGATTTCCATTGTTTCCAATGGGGAAGCGGATATAAGTGTTGAGAGTCTTTAATTGGCTTGTAACCAGTTCCGGGTGTCCCACGCCTAGTGCCCGAAGACAGCTGGGATAAGCTCCAGCACCCCCCGCGACCCTTGTGAGGATAGGCGGATCAGAAAATGGATGGCTAGATGAAGTGTTGAGAGTATCTGAAGGTACCACGGTATTATAATTTATTCTTCGTAACCTTTTATCTCAAGTTATTATCCTGTCTTGGCAAAATCCTGCTCATTGTGTGTTTAGCATGGGAATTTTTAAAATCATTTTTTCAACAACCCTCCCCAAAGTTCATTTTTTCTGTATGCTCGTTTTGAATTCAGCCCCAACACCGCACTCACTTGACATTGCTACATGGTAATTATTTTAGGTATTTATTATTTTTATATGAAATGATTCGATGACCCTCTTTGGGGAGCTGAGGCGGGTTTTGGCAACTTGGTAGGAGGCCAGAATGAGACGCTCACACAAGAAGAGTTCAGACATGTGGGTTGTTCTTGTTCTGTTCTGTTTTTCCCCTCGAGCTGGTACACATGGATAACATTTCAAATTAAAAGGAAAAAAAATCTAACATCTGTATCTGACTCTCCTCGCCTCAACAAACCACTCATTCATCCTCTCAGACCTGCTCACAGAGACACCAACAGAACGTTGTAGCGTCAACTCTGCGCATGTGCCGCATGGTTTGACTTGTCGGTGCTCAGACCTTCACCCTGTGGAGCTGCAAGGCCGTCTGAACTCACCCGAGGCCTGCAGACTGGCGTCGCCCCGCCGCTCACCTCATGCTTGAGTCTCCGCACCAACTTTTGCTCTTTCTCGCTCTCTGTCGCCTTGCGCCCTGTCTCCCCAAGTCTCTGCAGTCTAAAGGTGAACACTTAAAATAATGAATCAGATCCCCCTTTTGCCCCCTTCCTCTCTGTATTCCACTTAAGTCTCTCCCAATAGTATTTGCACTTCATTAAACTTGAAATAGGTTTAATATTTAAAACACCATGAACAGCTTTCAACCTCTCCACTTTTTCACTCCCTTCTTCTCACTTTTCAGTTTCAATAATCTACTCTCATATGTCCTCCCTAATTCACTCCTCCTTCATTAAAAACCAAAATAGATTTAATATTTCAGATTGTGTGAACTGAATTTGCACCTTTTTCTTCACGCGCATGCGTCGGACGACTACTTCATCACAACGAAGGCCGTCCTCCCTCGCCCCCACACTATTCTCTTCTGGTGTGTCTTCTTTTTTCTGGCCCCTGGTTGGGCTTTCTCACTTTTTCCACAGAGCCTCCTTTATCTGTTGTCTCGCATTGTGTTCCACACCTCGCCGTTTCCCCCCCACCCCCTCCCTCTATTTGCTCTTTGTCCCCAGACTACACACATGATCATTTCCGCCCTTCCTATTGACTCCGATGGCCTGTCTGCCCCACCTCCCATGCACCAGGCTGTTCTTCCCCCACTATTCTTTTTATTGAGAGCCTCATTTCAGCCTTAAGAAGAAAAAAAAAATGTAATATTGCCGTGGCAACCAGTTTTTTTTCTCACCGCCCACCAGCCATCCTTGTTGTATGACCTCACATCCTGCTGGACATTATGGGCAGTCCACCAGCTAAAAGCCCCTTCTCCTACCCGCACATATTCACACCAGTTTTCACACTCTTGCTGTCTGTCTTGTTCTCTCGCAGTTCTGCCTTCTCTAAATGTGCTCTATTTTTAATTATATGGCTTTAAACCAGCCACATTGGACAGGGAAAGAAAAAAAACCCCTCCAGC
>CAAKHF010001977.1:22276-39923 GCA_901007745.1 Hippocampus kuda | reverse complement strand
GTATGCACTGAAGTCAGGTGAATACACCATCAGCAATTGTATCTATCTATCTATCTATCTATCTATCTATCTATCTATCTATCTATCTATCTATCTATCTATCTATCTATCTATCTATCTATCTATCTATCTATCTATCTATCTATCTATGTATCTATGTATCTATCTATCTATCTATCTAAAGAGAGGTTGCAACCCAACACCAAGTGATATTGCCAGTATGAATCCATATTGATGATGAAGCTGAAATTGTTTACCTTCACTTTTACAATGCAAACATCAGGCGATGATTTAGCTCAAATCCTTCACCACACTATAGGCATCCGTATATCACCGGCTGCCTGTCAGGCTGTTTATCACATTATGTTTATCATGTTATGATGATGCACAAGTTTAATTACGGATGGATGGATGCTTCATCTATCTTTCCTGTCGCTGACGTTTTGATTAAAATGTTTAAAGGATTATCCATAGTGCTCTTATTTGTGTCCTTGTGTTTGTCTTTTCAACTTTCATCCACTCATCTGATTTATTCCCTTGTCTATAAATAAGTAGACAGGGTCCGTGTGATGGATTAGACTGTTGACATTGTACCAACTCCAGGTAAACAATTACTATTCATGCTTCATCGTCGCAGGATCTATACCAGGATGCTGCCACTTAGCGAGGGACAAAAGGTTAGATTGCAAGCTATTGTTCGGGATCTGCTCACAAATGTCATTCCTTTTATATTACACCGTAATTAAAGAAAACGCAAAAGTAAGGGTGGCCTGCCAAACATCATGGCACGGAGAGCCTTTTACTTTTTGTTTTCACATCAGCATCATATCACCGACTGCGAAGTGTGACTCCATGTTGGAAAGTCCAAACTGTCGTTTACGGCCACATCAGTCACTCCTCATACATCCTTCGTTGTTTATTCAGAATTCAGTGTGGCTCCAAACCTCGGAGCCCGTGGGCGGGATCCTGCTGTGGTCATAACGCTGATAGGAGCCATGAGTCACCGGGATAAGAAAGCAAGCGAAGACCGGGTTAAATCTTTTTTTCGGTGTGCGCGCGTGTGTGTGTGTGTGTGTGTATGTGCGCGCATTACATTGTGGTCCTACATCTGTCAGAGTGTGATTACAGTGTTAGGAGTTTATGAGACAGTCTCTGTAGCAACAATTATTCATGTCCCTCAGGCCACCAGAGTGAAAGGCCTTTCCCAGACAAGACTGGGAAAAAAGAGGATGAGGGAGAGTACTCGGAAGACGTGTGACAGAGGAAACTATGCTGTATCATACTGACATTCTTCCCCATAAAAGGTTATTTATCATTTGCTCAATCAGATAACTAATTTGACTGTGTTTTCTTGTATTATGACTGACGGAATCAAATGGAAAAATATTGCTAAGAATCAAGTTAAAAGCCCGTGAGACAGATGAGGAAAGAAGAATGTTCAGACGAATGCTGCAATGCTGTTGATCCCGAAATGATAAAACTGGTAAATGCTTCTATTTTGTTTGTGAAGATACTCTGCGGTTCTGCAAACTAACACCAAAGCGTTCTTGAATTAATACATCTCTATGTCAGTCAATCATTTCATGCATACTACTCACTTTGATTTCTCTGTGTCTTTAAATTAAATAAATGTTTGTTATTCTGTTTACTTTCTATAAGTAACTCAGTCAGTCAGTAAAATGTGTGAAACTCGGTTGACGGGACAGACACTAAGAGCTCTCAAGTGTATGAGAACAGTTTATTTAAGCCAAAATAGAAAACACATTAAAATAAAAGACTCACAAATAAGACTTATGGTGAGATGTAATATGCAATGAAACAAATCAATTATTGTGATAGCCTTAGGTGTAGGAGAAGTGTTTAAAAAGTAAAGTCATAAGATCCATTTGAAAGTTTTTAGTTGAGTCTGCAAACCTGGCTGTAAGTGACTGAAAGGAGAGGTCAGCACGTGTCGCTCGGTGAGTGTGCGGGACAGTCGATAGATTAAGAGTGCAGTGAGCAGAGGTGCGAGAGTAAATTAAATCACTGACAAGGGGAGGGGCAAGGATTTTGATCTGGATCTTGCACTAAAAGATGCCAGTGAAAGGGTTTCAGAAAAAAAGGTGAAATGAGAGCGTTTCCTGGAATTAATGAGTAACTAGACATGCTTCTGCGTTTTATACCACTTATCCTGTTAAGGTCAGGGCAGTGGCTGGATTATCCCATCAGAATTAATGCTGAATAAATGTGAGAGGTGGGGGAGAACCTGAATTTATCACCTGTCAATCACAGGGCAATTGGCTCAAGTCCTCGCAACAGTGAGGCAGGCATGCTAACCACTCTGGCACCATTCTGCCCTGCCGTTAAATGTGAAAATGTAAACATTAAAACTCAAGTGAACCATATTTTGCAATGTACTTATTGTGTGACATTACATAATTTTTTGGTTGTTGACAAAAACTGTTGGCAGTTTTTGGTTGTTCTTGTTGTAAATTGGTTTTGATAGGGACAGGAAAGTCTGACCTTAGAGTTGCACGACATCAGTGAGTACCTCAAATTGTGCCACAACATCCTTCCATCCATGCATTTTTTAATACGCTGATCCTCACGAAGACCCCGGGCATTCTGCAGCCTATCCCAGCCGTCTTCGGGCAGTGGGCAGTTGCAGTTGTGTCCACCCTGAACTGGTTGCCAGCCAATCACAGGGCAAACATCGTCAAACAACCATTTGAGCTCACATTCACACCTAGGGACAATTTCCAGTGTTCTATTAACCTGCCATCCATGTTTTTGGAATGTGAGAGCAAACTAGCGTACCCGGAGAAAACCCACGCGGACACGGGGAGAACATGCCAACTCCACACAGGGAATCGAACCCTGTACTTCTGCAGTGTGAGGCGGACATGCTAACCAGTAGACCCCATCGCCCCCATTCCACAACATGTGGAGCATTATTATTACATACACAGACTGCTGGAAGAGTAGAATAACCAGTTTATCTGTGAGTCTGTTTGTATGCTTAGAATTATTGTACTATTTATGCTAAATTACTTAAATCCTTCTTTTGTGTCTTGTTTATATGTTAAGCAAGTAGACTTTCTGTGGACATTTTATGGTTTGATTGAACATTTTTGTGTTTAAATCAATGTGCACTGTTAATTCGCTTGTTCTATGTGTCAGTTTTACAGTCAACTTCAATTTGGCACTTGAAGCAAGCACGCTTTTCTACTTTTGAAGAACTGTTAGCAAGAGAGTGAAAACAGGTGCCAAAGAATATTTTAAAACGGTTGCATTAACAGGTTAAAGGTTGTTTTAGAAACCTGTGTTTAAAGCGGAAGGGAGGACGAAAAGTGAAAAAAAAAGATCTCTTTATATTGTTGATTTTCACCCATTGGGAGTGGGTCTGAAACATATCACCTGTGATAAAAATGAATACCGTATTTTCCACCCTTTAAGGCGCTTCGGATTATAAGGCGCACCTTCAATGAGCGACCTATTTTAAAACGGCTTTCATATATAGGGCACATAAAATAGAAGCCATAATAGTGGCTGCGGTTGTGTTAGGCATCCACTAGATGGAGCTATGCTAGAGGGAATACAATACAATACAATACAACCCAATAAAATGCAGCTTCATTTATAGAGAGCTTTCACAACCGCCGCCGATGTAGCAAAGTGTTTGACAGAACATTTAAAATACTACTGTACGTCCAAGAAATCAGAATATTGATCCATATGTAAGGTGCATCGGGTTATAAGGCACACTCTTGGCTTTTGAGAAAATGGAATACTTTTGGGTGCGCCAGATAGTGCGGAAAATACTGTACTTTGAGTCAAGACCTTTTGCGTTCTTCCTCCTATTGTGACACCATCACAGGCAAAATGCGATGATTGTAACCTATCTTGATTATCCACCTCTGAGTATGTGATCACAGTGATTTTTTTTTATAAACCTACTAGTAAAAAAAGATGTCAAATCTAAACCTAAACATAAAAACAAAAAAATCTGAATATTTTGAATGTGTGTTGTCTAAACCAGAAGTGACAGATGTTCGGGTGAGAATCCAGAGCAAAGTGAAGGACAGGCGTCAAGAGAGTGAAAAGCAGATGTGGATATGGAGACACATTAGCAGACGGTGACAGCAGCAAGCAGCTGTTAGGACTCAGCTGTGACGGGTTGGGGGTGAGACAAAGCTGTGGCCCGTGGCTCATTGTCCAAGACATGAGTGGTCCGTTTCCGTCTGAATTGCTGTCACCTGACACTGGGCTGCTTTGACAAGCTGTGCCACCTTGTTGGTGCATCCACAGGACCTTGTGTACACACACCATCGGCTTCTCTTACTCATGTTCTCTTGATGTATGGTCTCATGTAGAGTGGGTCTCATGCAAGTGTGTGTACAATGAAAAAGCTGTCCCTTGAAGGAGGAATGTTTAATGAGTTTTAACTCAAGGACAAGCTTGTCTTAATGTTTGGAAATATGCATGCACCCCATTGATGCAAGAAAGAAAACATACGGGACATAAAGACAAATGACGACACTAGACGTGACGAACAAGAGCAAGGGACTTTGTTTACACTGTCTTTTTTTTTTTTTGCGGAACAGACAGATTTTTCTTAAGATTAGCTGATGATAATGTGGATTTTAAGTTAGCGCAATAACCGTTTGCCACTGACTTGCCATGATCAATTTGTTTTTCAGTCTAAAGCAGGATTGGAGGGTGTTCCCGCCAGAGCCGCACCTGTCACCAATAAGCATCATTATCCAGCAACCTTTATCATCTCTGTCATGCCAACAACTGGCTGTCGGATTATTCAGGCTTGCTCACAAATCTTGTCTAGAAATGCCTGATTATTCGAAAATGTTTAAGATTTTTTTTCCCCTCTTAGCTTTTTGTCACATATTTGTATTTGTATTTTTCCATTAATATTCTCGTCTATTGGATTTCCTTGTCCTTTGAGTGACAAGCAATTTACATGTATCTTGTTCCTTGCCTTTTGCAATCGTTTTGGTTTGTCTTGATTTTTCCTGGTTCTTTTGTTACCAGCGTCATTTGTTGTACTTTGTCGGTCTTGTGTTTTTTTATTTTTATTTGTCTTGAATAAACATTTCTGTTAACGATCTTATTCTTGTCTACGTATGTCGTATCTGATTAAGTTTTGGACTCTTCCGGAACCATAACAGGCCTAAAGTTTGTGCAGAGTAGTATAGACAGAACACAAAATAATCGGTACAGTTGAACAGACCGCCTGCGAATAACGAATTCCATAGCCCCCCTACAGAATTTATTTGGGCATTTCCTGGAGCGTACCTCCAACATAACGATCAGATGTCAGTATAATGTAGGAGAGTGGACTGTCTCAGAAGTGTTTGTTATTTATTCCTTTGTTGTGGACTGTATTCACAAACGCGGAAATCACAAAATAAATTCTATAGGGTTCTTACAGAATTTAATTTGTGATTTCCTTGCTTGATTTTCTGTTTTGATGCATTATTTTCAATATTCATAGTTTCATTGAAGGAATCGTTAATTTACGTTTTTCGGAGGTGGTCATGAACGCCTCTCGAGTCGAACGGAAGTAGAGAAGGCAGAGATGGACAAAGACGTACCTATATTTGTTGAGACTGTGAAAACCATTAATAAAGTGTGTGTTTTAAAAAAACAAAACCACAGCTCTCCGTTGTTTGGAGCTGCAACAAAAACTTATTTAATAAAGCAGCGACAAGTTATAACATGTAAGCATGTCTCCAGCAAGGAGCCATCTTGGGGTCGACATATTACCGTCCTGACCATACACAAGGTGCACCGGATTTTAGGGCGCGCTGTGAGCTTTTAAGAAATTGGAAGACTTTTCGGTGCGCCTTATAGTGTGGAAAATACGGTACTGGGAAAAACATTCAAAATGAAGTTTGCAGGTGCCAAATAACCAATGTGTGTACTTGAGCTATTGACATTTACTTATTTCATCAGCCCCCTTGAGACATGGCGGGGGAGAGTTTACTTTTTTTAATGCGTACACTTTACCTTTTGAACACGTAACAATTGGAACGACAAGACTTCTTTTGAACTGTTTTTTACGCAATCTTTTGTGTTGATACGCAGATAACAATCTCTCCACATTGGCGGACGTCTGCTCTTTCCTGAGCAGCTTTCTTGTTGACTCTAGTTTTGTGCAGCCAGCTTTTCATGATGTGTTGTTATCCTTCCATTCAAATTCTTTGAGGAAAAACCCTCTTTGTGAAATTATATTAAACTGGAAGACGAGAGATAGCATTGTGGAAACTTGTTTCATTCGATTGTAATTTGCTCTGCTGATGTGAAATTAAAATCTTTCATATGCAAGGGAACAAAATCATGATGGCTTTTGTAGCTGTCCATCTTTAAGATTCGGATTAAGTCTGCTCTCTCTGCATTTGGGGGAGAATGCCACAAAATGTACTACACAGAAAAACAACATTTTTTTTTTTTTTTTTATATTTAATTGTCTGGAGACGACAAGCAACAATTCATCCGGCTGACCTAAGTTTGACAAGTTCATATAGGTTCAGGAGCGGAAAATAGCACTTTGAAAATATGTTAGCAGCACTCTGAGTGTCCCTGATCCATTTAGTGTTTACTGATGTACGGCAATGTTAGTTTGTTTGCTTGCTGTGAGGATGGACCTGCCAGCTGTGACACAGGATTTGGGAGGCGATTGCTCATGTTGTAAATATTGAGTGAACTGTAGTGGACCGCAGGGAAAACATTCAAATGGTCCAAGTGAGTTGTGAAGTGCTGTTTGCTGCAGCGTCAACCTGCTGAATGTGTGGACTTTTGGTGCTTCCAGGTATTGTACATCTGCTTCCTGTCTTTATTATGGATGCCCGTCAAGATTTACGGTTTATCTATTGTTGTATTTTATGAGCTAATGAATTCTCAGCGTGTTTTGGAGTGCTACAGTCCGGTATATAAACTGAAATGTTTGTATACGTATCGACGCATGGCTATAAACATTTTCACCCGTCTCCCTTTTCTCTCTCTCTGACCCTTCAGCAATGGAAGACATTTTTTTGTGAGGACAAAGCATGAATTATCTACCGTGTTGACATGTCAAGGAAATGATGCATTATGTTTTAGCATCACTCTGCCCTGTGTCCCCTGAATGACCCTGGACAATTCAGCAAAATGGACCTATTGTTGCTTTCATGTTGATCCTAACCTTTCAATCATCTTTAGACTGACAAGAAATGCTCACTTACTCTGTTGGGAGCTTGGTCTGGCCCCTAGCTACTTCCTGGGGCCAGTATGGATGGAGAACATTCTGAATTTGAGTGAATCTTGAAACAGTTTTCTCTTTTGTTGCTTTGTTTTCCTTCGGCACCGGCTGGTGGGGGCAGTGGGGTAATAAAGAGACGCTGGTGGACTGAATTACCCTTCACCCTATGAGGGTGAAAGTTTGGATCAGTTACTGTCAACAGCCTCTGCTGAGCTCTGGAGGGCCTGGAGGAGGACAAGAAGTGATTGCTGTCTTGTTGGTCTAGTATTTCGGTTGACCCTCTAATGTTGAACACAAGCCATGATGAAATAAAGCACAGTGGATGTGATAAAACAAAATAAAACAAAAATGAAATAAAATCAATCACCCTTTGAAAGTACCATGACAGACATGGAATGGATAGATAGTGAGTGACACTACAGTATCACTTAGTTTTAAGATTTTTATTTATTTATTTTTGTAGTGTTCACATTGTATTGCATAGGTGTCAAACTCAGGTCCTGGAGGGCCACTGCCCTGCATGTTTTCCAAGTCTCCCTGTTGCAACACACCTGATTCAAATGATCAGATCATCAGCGAGCTCTGCGGAAGCCTGACATTGAACCTGTTCATTTGAATCAGGTGTGTTGCAACAGGGAGACTTGGAAAACATGCAGGGCAGCGGCCCTCCAGGACCTGAGTTTGACACCTATGTTGTATTGAGTTACTTAGACCACTGCTGATGTTGCATTTCTGGTGGTTCATTGATTTAAGACACATTTTCTTATATATCATCGTTGGTGTTGCTCTGTGTAGGCACCACACAAACTCAGAAAAGGTAAAGTACTTGTGTGGAGTTAATGTAGTTGTTTTGTGAGCCATACACTATGCTGGTGACATCAAATTTGGATTGACTTTTGGGGTATATGTTTCCAGAAACATTCGGCTGGATTCCGAGCTGTCTACCATTTGAAGCAACTTTGAAGTTATGCTGTACAGCCTTGGGAAAAATGTTTCTAGCATTCGACACAATTTGACTACTGCAATAGCATTCTCTACGGTACAACCTCCAAACTCCTCAATAAACTACAGTACATCCAGAATGCCGCCGCCCGCCTACTCGCCCACACCCACACTCGTGATCACATCACCCCCGTCCTTAAAAACCTCCACTGGCTCCCTGTTCCCCAGCGTATTCAATTTAAACTGTTCCTACTCACCTATAAAGCCCTTCACAATCAGGCCCCGTCTTACCTTTCCGACCTTCTTTACCAATACACTCCTTCCCGCAATCTCCGCTCCTCTAACACAAACCTCCTCGCCATCCCCGTGACCAAGCTCAAAACCTGGGGGGACCGAGCCTTCTCTGTCGCCGCCCCCAGCCCTCTGAAATGCTCTACCACAACACATCCGCAACTGTACTGACCTCCAATCCTTCAAATCTCTCAAAACTCATCTGTTCCGCAATGCTTTTAACACCTTTTAATCTCTTTTACCCATTTTTTCCTTTTATTCATCTAAATGTGCTTTTGTAAATTATGTATGCTTGTTTTAAGTGCACATTTTTATCTTATGTTTTAGCTCTTGTAAAGTGTCTTTGAGTGTGAAGAAAAGCGCTTTCAAATAAACTGTATTATTATTATTATTATTATTAAAATAATTGAAGGGCTTGAATGCTGAATCATACATTGTCTTTTCGCCATATTGGATGTGGCGAAATTGGGTAGTCGTTAACTCATTCACTCCCAAAGACGTTTTTAAATGTCTTTTCAGACTTGGTCTAGAATTGGCTGGTACTGAATGAGTTAAGCTGGTGAAGATGCATTCATGTGCTGCTTGCAGATCTTCCAACACACAAAGCCAGATGGGATTCAGACTGTGACAGTGACCTATTGATTGATTGAGTGACTGATTTTATTTGGCCATAATAACATAATTTTTTTAACAGAATTTGCTGACTTTGAAGTCCTGTATGTGCATAAGACTATGAATTCCTGACGTTAAACCAAACTCCAGGCTAAAGAGTTTAGCAGTCAACTCCAGTCCCTAGATTTCAGTACGGTATCTCAAGCCCTTGTCACACGACATGACTTTGATGTCATTCACAACTACCAGGTAAATATCGTCCTGTGTCTTGGACCGGGTGAGATGTGACACTACAAGTCCATCACCGACTAGAACCTGTCCAGTCATTGCGTGTTTCCGTTAACATTCAAGACATCGGCTCAGGTCTATTGGGGAGGAGGGACAATTAGCTGTCAGTCATATCAGTGGCGGCATTATGGACATGTGCGTTGTTGGGATGGTGAGGTGAGAGTGATATGGACTGTCTTCTCCAAAAAGAACTTGAGGTAACGAATTTGTTTAAAGACAACATGTTTGCTCATCAGCAACTAGCTTTGCAGTTCGCAAATGGAGCATGAGTTGAAATGCCATGTATGTGTTCCAATATTTCCCCTTTTGTTCAAGTCACTTCACAACCCATCGTTGAGTATGTCACACTGCATGGACTACGATGCATCAAGACAACTCAAAATTGGCTATGAGACACTAAATTTGTCTGTGATACCTCTGTCGGCTAAAAATCGGGCTACGTTCGTGCAACTTTATTAGCCTGTATGTCTTCAACTTCACATTCTTCTCAATACTCCCAGTTGAGGCTGATCCATTTTGAAAAGTGACAAAACATACCCTAGTAAAGTATGGAGAGGTTTTACGTCTCACACAACATGCCGACGTGTCACGTACCTACGCATGCATGACTTCCAGATTTTTATGCAACTTTTGAGTTTTCCGTATATTCAACACAGTGCAAACAGTCAATGGCAAAATGTAAAAAAAAAAAAAAGCTTGATTTTCGCATCCACATTTCTATTCCTGCTGCCATAATACCATCAGCACCTAGTTTGCATTTCTCAGGTATGCTTTTTTAATTTGGCCTTTGGAGCAGTTATAAAAAAAGTCCCATGAATTCTGAAGGTAGAGGAAATGAATCCAGTCCAAGATGTACCAAACTTGATCTGTGTTATTTTTTTCAGCCCTGCAAGCTACAGTCATTTTTTATTTATTTAAGAGTTTGACAATGAATCATATACAGTCTGATTTGTGGACTTGCCATTCATAACATAGTGGTTGGAAGAGATATTGGACCTTTAAAAGCACATAAGACAATAAAAGCAGCATACAGTACTTTCCAGTGTATTATCAACTCCAGTCGTGGCTAACCACCATTTTTTAATATAAAACAGAGCTGCAACTGTCTGTAACTACAATTGCATTTTGTCCTTGCACAAACTAAAAGATTGGATAACTAATTGGGCAAAGAACGTAAAGTGTGAAGTCCTGCATGGCTGAAAGCTTTGAAAGGGACCAAACAAGAGACTCTTTGGCGAATGTTATTGATTGGGGAGCAGAGGCAAGATCAATGAAAAGAAACAGCCTGAGACAAAGAGTGGCATTTAAGCGTGGAAAAAGCTGACATTTTCTCCATCACTGTCACGGGCGCGGCCATAAAGCAGCGGCAAATATTAAAACATTTCTCATCTGCGTGGGAGTATTGGCAGCAGAAATTGTTTTCTCTGCGGTGTGATACTCGGGTTGAACTCCCGGTAGGATCCCTCGGGGATGCAGATTGGTGCCGGTGACATATTGGCACCGGCGTTTACACACACCTGCCACTCACTCTCCCACAGCCTGGGAGCAGGGCTGGAGAGGGCAGATAGCAGGCGAGGAGGATGGCGCTTGGACTGTCGTCAAGGTGGGTCGCCGTGCTGGAATTCATCACTGATAACATGTTTTCGACTTTCATGGGGCCTCACGGAGTGTTTCTATTCGTAAGCACTGCCCTCTGCGTGGCATGCTTATGCATATGTAACGCATACGTGTGAATGGCATTCCTTATCTGTGTCTCAGTGAATTCAAGCGTGAGTACAGTGTGTGTTTATGTATGTGAACTAACCGCAGCCAATGAAATTAATTGTGCGCCGTGTCCTTTGAATGCACTCACAGTGCAGTCTTGAACTTCGAGTGACACGGTTATTGCAGGGTCATGTGTCTATTTGTAGGATAAATGATATTCGGCTACACTAAGAGAATTACACACAGGATGTCCCTTGGAGACACCGGGCGGAGTGATCAGTCATAGTTACTTTGTGTGTCTCTTTAGCCCCTCTATCTGTACTTATCCGCTGGTCTGGAACGGGTGTTAAATGACTGCGAGAGCATACCCCATCGTGATGAGATTATTATTTCAGACTGGCCCAAAGAGAAGAAGGAGAGAGATTATTGATATTGTGCATTTAATTCTCCAGATTTCCCTCCTCTTTAGCACCACCGATGCAAAATTCTCGTCAATTTCATCATCTTATCTTGGATATCTTCTTTGTCAATCTCCCCCTCTGCTTGTTTGTAACTTTCACTGACTGCTTTTTCCTTCCCTTCTTCCCTCTCTGTTGACAGCATTTGATCGCATTAAGCAGGCGAGCAAAAAGCAAGTGAACCCGCTCTGATAATCTCCTGTGCCATCTGTTGTAGTCACATGATGCCGTGATGCCCCATCATACCTGACACATCCATCAATCACCAGCAAAGAGCATAAAAGAGAGAACGAGAGAGGCAGTGAGAGGATGAGCCAGAGTGCAGGGCAAACATTAAGTGCTATCTCACGCCCCACAATAATGTGCAAATGTACACTCACCGAACCAACATTACAGGTTGACTTGGCTCACAGAAAGAGCTCTATCGAGTAACTCATATATTTTAAAAAATGATGAGGTATGTTATTATTGCCTCAAGAGACAGTTTATTTGGTGTGTGATCGTCATTAACGAAGCTTCAAACATACTCATGACATAACACGTCGTCAACCCAGAGGCTCACAACAAAATAAAAGCCAACCAAATTATGCAGTGACACCAATGTAATAGGTTTTTATTTTGAAGTTGGTCTGCGTGATTGTCTTGCTAGACTTGTCTTTTTGACATTCTGACTTGTCTTACCACAGCTTTTATTGCCATGACGTGGTTGCTACCAACATCAAAACAACACCATCCAGAAATCATATTCAATCACTAATTTAGGACGCTAAAAAAAACGTAAATCATCCCGTCATCATATGGCACAAGTCCAGCAGCTAGTCGTTAGCTGCTAGCAACGAGTACTCGGGTAGCAACAGCAAGTAGCCTGATGACCGTTGTTTTGCTGATCTGAAAAGCCATCTCAAACGATTCAAACTGAATTTTATCATATATATTTTTTAATCCGTTGCAACTCTAACTGGAAAGCACCTGTCCCTCATGAGGCGGTCTCATGAGTTGACTCTGTGGCAGGAAAAGGTAGAAAACAGGTGAACCCATCGATGTTGGTGTGGCTCCAAAAGGGCTCTAAGAGACCCCGGACTGGTGATGAAGCAGGTGATGATGACATGTTAATCTTGTGAATGAAGAGCAGCCATCTAACAGTAACATTAGCGCTTGTGATTCGCTTGTTGCTACGATATCAACAATAATTGCACAGAAAAAGAATGGTCAGATTGCTGGTCGATTACCAAAAACGGTCTGTATGTATGTATGAATATATTTTTTATTTCATATTATTATTATTAATATATTATTATTAATGATCTATTATCCATCCATCCATTATCTGATCCACTTATCCTCACAAGGGTCACAGGGTGTTCTGGAGCCTATCCCAGCTGCCTTCAGGCAGTAGGCAGGGGACCCACTGAAATGGTTGCCAGCCAATCATAGGGCACACAAAGACAAACATCTATTCGTTCTCACAATCACACACAATTTAGAGTGTATTATCTATTATATATTTATTAATTCATTGATTTCATAATCTGCTGTCACCCACTGCCTAATTTACCCTTAAATACTACAAAAAAAAAAAAGAATCAGCGCCAGCAGACTTTTTTTTCACCTGCGAGGAGCATTTCCACATGCTGATGGGACTTGAAATTGAAGTGCCGGTTACAAAAAAATACAGTCATCATCATAATGGGCCGTAAATTATAGATTTTTTTGGGGGGGAGAGGGCGGAATTTGATGCATCATGCGCTGAGTGCGTTGCCTGGCAACCTGGACAACTCTCAATTTTCACCATCTCCTCAACATTCTGTTTTAAGCATGGTACTGTATTCTGCTTCAAATGCTTTTATTGGATTTGTTTAAAAAGTGAACACAAAAAACACACGCTCCTTCAAAGCCTGTAAATGAGCAGCACACACTAATTTGCCAATAACTTCTGGTTCCATGACACAAATTAATTTCACAATCAAAGTGTGACATATTTTCAACATGGACCTCTATGGAATTCACATGTCTCATGAAAACTCCATGATCCGGAAACTAGGGATGGCCTCAGACGACACCAAAACACTTTGGTGGTTGTACGTATATTTCCAGTTTTTTCATGGTGGCTGTGTCAGAAGCCTGGATTTGAGAATCGCCGTGTCTTGAAAGTACATTAGAAAGGCCTGTTGGGAATTGACTTCAGCGTGAACAGGAGAATTAAGTGGCATCGCTTAATGAGGGTGGCCATACTCGGCAAGTGAAGTGACGCAATGATGCGAGATGTGACTGTGCCACATTTAAAGGGAATGACAAGAGGTGCTTTGATTGATGGCAAATGGACTTGGCTCTGTTCATTCTCACAGTGGCACAAATCACCCTCTCATAAATGCGCCAACATACAGGTCTATATGAAATTACCAACACCCAGTCTAACACGCCTCCGTGCAGATTTGGACCGAGGGACGCTCTGGATATAGGGTGGTCATGAAAATCTATGTGTCTAAAAGCAAACCAGAATATTAAAAACATTCCGTGCACCAATGCAAATAACACGAGTTTATACCTCTCTTTCTCTAATTATGTATCTCGATTTTTGATACAGTCCTTGCTTGCATTGATCAAATTGCTGCTGTAGCCCAATATTAAGGCTTTAGTGACAACACTAATGAAGCACATATTCGTTCAAAACTGTGACAGGAAATAAAAAGCAAGCAACCACAAGAAACATGAATTAATTGTGTGATAAGTTTGTTTAATATATGTAATTGCATGACATATTGGCCAATTACCCGTTGGAATCAAATTACAGAAGACAATTGGATAAACAAAATTTCTAATGATACGAATACAAAGCTAATGCAAAGGTTATAAATGGGATGAAGGACACGCTCAAACGTGGGAAGAGGAAGTAATTCCAGTCAGATGTGTCTGTACCACAATTAAGCAGTGTTCATTATCTTTTTGATGAAGTAAGTGGATGATGAAATCAAAAGCGGGCTCGCCAGAGGCCAGGCTGCAGAGAGCAGACGGGAAACGACTGATAGCTCACGCTTTTACTTCTCTCTGCCCAACTGAAATAATCCTTGAAGTACTTTGCATTTCCGCCTTGTCGTTGGTCCCGTAAATCGACCTTTTTGCGTATCTCCATACTTGTTTTTGGGGGGGATATGATCATATAGTGTAATTGCATCATAGATACTGTTGACATCCACGTGCTGCTTGCGAAAGAAACTCTGTGTGTTTCATTACAGTTCAGGTGCAAAAGGAAGATAAAGTAAAATGCAGATCGCTCTTTGTGTCTCTCCCCTCTTTCAAAGGCTCGCTTACTCGTGTATTCTTTCGTTTCGTCTCTTTGCTCCTGTTCCCTGTGTTCTCTGATGTTTTATTTGATATCCCACAATAAAGCCCCTCTTTGAACTGCCATCAATTGTGTATGGATTTTTCCTCTGAGGAGAAACAGAGAGCTGTCTGAAAGGGCTCCAGTCCCGCAGGCTGCCTTCATATTGATGCAGAGGAGTATTGCCATCTTCATTGCTGGATCAATCACTCACGTCACTGTTGTTTTATGGCCGGGGCCACTTCACAGACAGGAGCCTGACAACATCACCGCCGAGGTTTGCAAAGCGATACAGCTCTGATAGTTGAGGCGTGTGCGAGGGGAGGTGGAGGCCTTTGCTGGCAAGAGGGGATGAATTTAGATTTGGGAAGTGTCATACACACATGCACGCACAGGCACACGTACAAACGCCCCTCTCTTTCCTTCAGCTGTGTGAGATCTTCTGGGGTTATTGTTTGGCTTGCTTAAATGGAAAGCATCTGTAAGAGTTTTGGTTAAGCGTCACGTGTTTTGACCCATCCTGTAGACCTTTCCTAATCCAGTTGATCTCTATAGGACCCTTTTATCAGTCTGTTATTCCCTTATCAGGGTCCCAGGTGAGTTGGAGCCAATTGCAGCTGACTTTGAGTGAGAAGCGGGGTACATTCTGGATTCCTTGCCAATTGCAGTTATCTCTTAACAAAAGAGGAAACAGCTGAGCAGATTTTGTATTGCTAGAAGGTGTCACGTTGCGAGGTGGTGGTGGACCCCAAAAAGCAGGCAAGAGGGAGGAGCAGGGTGTACTTGAAGAATTGTATTTAATAAAACACAGAGAAAACAGAATCTAAAACAAACAAAGTTAACAACAAAAAGAATCCAAAGTAGCAAACAAAACCATGACTGAAGCAAAAACTAACCATAACTGAAAGATGAACGGAACAAACATGACAGGAGCAAACACACAAACAATGACCTGGCAATGAGTGGTCGGGCGGGAGTCCTTTTATACTGCTAATTACATAACGACCAACAGGTGTGCAACTGCAGGGGGAGCCCTACAGTGCTACCTGTTGGTCACAAACAGAATCATGACAAGAGGAAAATGAAAGGATTGCCTTTTTAACTTTTTTCCAAACAAACGACATCTTGGTTTGGTCTTGCAGTATGTCTCAACTTTGTTGAACAATTGTCTAATGATACCACCACAATTTCCTCTGTAAATCATTTCTGAGAGTTTAAAACCTGGACATTTGAATTTAAACATCTATTTTCATTCACATATCCAAATGTAGGTTGGAAAAGCAGCGGAAAGAAGGCCCGATTGTGCCTATCTGTGGACACCTTTCTTTGTTCCAAGGGGTGTTCCCCAGCATCGGATGTTTAAAACAGTGCCCAAAAGCTTGTGACCACAGGCGAGGGTGGTAATATCGATCGACCGGTAAATTGAAAACCTGCAGCTTTCTCCCAAACAACATGACATTGACAATCATTTCTTTTCATCTCACGATCCAGTCCTCATGATTTGACATGAATTCTGTGATTTAAAAAAAAATGGACCTTTCAAAGTCACATCCTTCAAGTTTCAAGTCAACTTTATTGTCAAATGTGCTGTATGTGCAATCTTGTAGAGAACAATGAACAATGTTTTCCTTTTTGAAATTTTTGGGCTTGACTGTGTATCGCTATAAGAGGAACGGCCAATATGGTGCCTATCGATCCGTTTCGTGAGTGATTTCCATCTCTCAATAATCTAATTTTGGAATAGTCTAAATGTTGATGATTCATGATGATGATTTATGAATCATCATACTGCCATTCATTTACCACTGCTGTTGTTGAAAAAAAAATGTTATAGTGTGACCAGTTTTTGTCTATCAGGCATATTGGTAGCCAACCCACAGTCACAGTCTTGGATGAAGAAACAAAAATATCTGAAATAGTTACATTATACCTTCCATGATCTCCAGACTTTGTCTGTTTGTCTGTTACTGTCGGATTTCTCCTCATCAAGTTAGCCAGTCTTTGTACAGTACATACACCTACAAAAAAAAAAGAAAGTGCTGTAATGATATCGTGAAGCATTTTTAATGAGCAGTATGCCATTTTAAAAATATATTCCAACAGGTGCAATTTGTTCAGCAAAACTGAGAGCCTCACATTTCTTTCTTCTCCTCTCTTGTTATCTTAACTTTTGTTATATTAACATCTGACAAGCTAACTGATGACATCTTGAGTCATTCGGGTTCATCTTTCACCACAGAGAGAACAGGCCAACAGCTGTCCATCCAGTTAATGGCAGTATATGACATCAGTCCTGTCCTTGGTCTGGCCTGGTCCAGTCCCAGCCCAGCCAAGCCTTACTCACAAGCTCTTTTGAGTGTTGCCCTGTGAAGCCATCAGTCATCGCTTTCGCTCTGAACTCTCGTTGACCTTCCGCTATGCTCTACAATAGTGCAAGCGTTCTGGCATCACCATGTTAACGTTAAAGAGACAGCGTCTCTATTTTGCTGAGTTAACCACACAATGGGGTAGCATCTTTTGGAAATAAAGAGTTGACCTGAAGCGAGTGAGTGTAAGATGGGATGGATGAGGCCTGCTTGGTAAGAGGAGGAAGTGCTTGTGTCTGGTGAAGGGCCCTTTAATTTCCTCCCTTGACAGAATGCAGTGGCAGCCTGGAGGAGGGTCAGGACACCAGTTGGCATGAATAGACACATTTTTGTGTCGTCTCCAACTTTCTCCGCTGTGCGCCTTCACGGACCGTAACATCTCAACCCCCCCCCCCCCCCCCCCCCCCCCCCCCCACCCCCCCCCCCATCCATG
>CAAKHF010001977.1:4587-22256 GCA_901007745.1 Hippocampus kuda | reverse complement strand
GGGCAGCTCCCTGTCTCTTCACTCACAGATGAACAGAAAACATTGTGCCAAAATGTGCTTTGGGAACACCAAGCAGTTTTCGATTGCATATAAAACTCCGACTGTGTGAACATGACAGCCTGGATGGCCGCGGTCATTTGTGTGGGATTCATTTTTCGTCTGTTTCATCAGTAGGTGCATTCATCCATTCAAGATAGACTGAAGCAGTAGCCTTTAATAAAGTCAGCAGGCCTGAAAATATATGAATAAAATGACATCCACTGCCTTGGATGGATCAAATTGACTTATCCTGTAATAGCCCAAGGATAATGCGTGCATGTGCGCAAGCACTGAGTGTGTCTCAGAATGGAGGATAACAGGGGGGGGGGAATAAGATGAATATAGTGGAAAGACAAAGGTAGGAAAGAGAAAGAAAATCAGAGAAATAAAACAAACTCTGCCCGAGGGGACAGCGCTCAATGAAAAGCCGGAGCTGGACTTTGAATCTCATTTGTATTGGTGAAAGCATTGATAGGGATGCGAGCAGGGAGAAAAACAAAGCCATTAAAGAGAAAAGATTGCACAAAGAAGAGTGACAAACCGGATCCTAACAAAGTTATAGGGCTGCTTGATGTGAAATATCAAAATTATGAGTCCAATTGCTCCAATTCTGCAGCAATTTGATCACTCCGAGCCACAGAGGACAACCCAAGCCGATGATGCTCTTGCAAAGCCATAAAGACTTGAATGAAGGCAATAAGAATAGTTGGGATGCTTTCATATTTCAATCAATTAGAGGAAAACAAATAAAAACACCATTTTATGCTGAGTCCAATCAAGCTGCCCTTCTCCCATTTTTTTCTTCCTGCTTTGGCAAGTGGGGCGTTGGAGCGTGATGACGGCGTCGTGGTGAACCACAATAATGACAGTCACACTGGATGGCTGTACAAGGAGACACATGTCTGTTCTCCGCTTCTCAAATGTCCAGCCTTAAACTCCTGCTATGTGTGAATAAAGAGGACAGGAAGTGGCAGTTTGGCAGCTCCAACCAGGAGTGTCACTCTCAATTGCGTCCCCTGCCAGCTCCAGACACATTGCACGGCCGAAGAGGTCACGGCTCCGACTTTTTTTTTTCCTCGCCTCTTTTCCCCTTTCGCTCTCTTTTCATTTGTTTTTCAGGACATTCCATCTGGGCGCTACCTACGCCAAGCATAGCAGCCAAGGAGAAGACAGAATGATGTACTGAAGACACGAGGTAAAGCGACCGCGGCACATTTTGCGAGCGCTGCCGTACAACTCAAGGCTTGTCTCGTCACATTACCCTGACGGCCTGCATCAAAATCCCTGCCATGTCTTTGCTGAAGCAAAGAAGCACATGTCCTGTGTTTGCCTTCCTTCTCGGGACGGAGCAGTCAAGATGTCCTCATCAAGGACAATGATGACAGTGTAGAGGGAAATAATGAGGTCTTGTGAGACACGAGTTGTCTTGAACACATTTTTGTGCGGAATTCACTTTTGATGATAAAATATCTTTGCTCAAGATCAAGGAGGAATCATTAGTGTGGCCATCCATATTTTTGCTATGGTTTCACTTTGAGGCAACCTTGACTTAAAAAAGCGACAAATGTCAAAAGAACAAGATAACAACCACAGGAGGCCAGTTTGACATGAAAGAGACAAATAACCTCTGCTCATTTACAGCTCAACATGACAATAAAACACGATTCTTGTTGATGAAATGATCTTAATCTTTAGAGTCAACAACAACAAGTGAAACCGTTTTTAGTCACAGTGTCACGGTGGGGTATTGATTAGCACGTCTGTCTCACAGTTGAGATGTCGAGCATTAAAATCTAGGCTGTGCCTCAATGCCAATGGACAAGTGGCATTGAAGCTTTGGCTGGCTGAGGCTTGGAAGGACTCTCTGCATCAGGTTGGACATGTTTTGTTGGATCAGTATCACACACTTCTGGACACCTTACATTGCTAAAGAACTAAATACAAGTATGTTTTCATCCATTCATTCATTCATTCATTCATCTTCCGAACCGCTTCATCCTCACTAGGGTCGCAGGGGGTGCTGGAGCCTATCCCAGCTGTCATCGGGCAGTAGGCAGGGGACACCCTGAATAGGTTGCCAGCCAATCGCTGGGCACACAGAGACAAACAACCATGCACGCCCACACTCACACCTAGGGACAATTTAGAGTGTTCAATCCGCCTGCCATGCATGTTTTTGGAATGTGGGAGGAAACCGGAGCACCCGGAGAAAACCCACGCAGGCCCGGGGAGAACATGCAAACTCCACACAGGGAGGCCGGAGCTGGAATCGAACCCGGTACCTCTGCACTGTGAAGTCGACGCGCTAACCACTGGACTACCGGCCGCCCCAGTTGAAGGAATGATGTTTCATTAACATTTTTATACATATAATACAATAAAATGTCAGCATGCGAATGATCAAAAGGCCAGGAACCTTGTTAATCTATGTACCGATAAACAGAGTAATATCACATCAAAGTTTAAGAACTGTCAAAATGAATGTTCAGGTAGCTCTAGTGCAGATGTCACCAATGTGGTGCCCATGGCCACAAGGTAGACCCCAAGGACTACATGAGTAGCCCGCCGGCCTGTTCCTGAAACAACCATCCGCGCTCACACTCACACCGAGGGACAATTTAGAGTGTTCAGTCAGCCTGACATACATGTTTTTGGAATGTGGGAGGAAACCGGAGCACCCGGAGAAAACCCACGCAGGCCCGGGGAGAACATGCAAACTCCACACAGGGAGGCCGGAGCTGGAATCGAACCCGGTACCTCTGCACTGTGAAGTCGACGCGCTAACCACTGGACTACCGGGCCGCCCCACAAGTATGTTTTTAAGACCTAAATTTACAGGTAAATAAAAGAACATCGGTGGATGAATTCACAATGCTAAACCATCATGAATAGGAAAACTGATTGTTTTTATGGACTACTACTGCAAATAATTTTGGGCATGTTTTCTACTGTTGATTTTAAAAATAAAATACACTGTGATGAGCTCGGGCGTCAATGGTAAGGCAGTTAGTCAACTAGCTGACGTATGTGCTTGAACGTGAGTTTGAGTCCCACTCAGTGGCCCACTCTGCCCATTCACTGCCGAGTGGTCCATTGCGTTACCTGCTCTCAAGTCAGCTGGGATAGACTCCGGCTCCCTTGTAAACCGGAACGGGATAAGGCTGGCAGAATATAAATGGGAGGAATTGTAAGGGGAGCCCTGAAGCAAACCTCCCAATTATTCTCTCGTTCTCCTGTAAATGTTTGATGCGCTCACAAATGTCATCTGAAGAGAAATGTTTCTCCATGGCAAGATACACTTTCCAAGCACTGGAGAAGTCAAATCGATTTTGATCACTCTTCAAATCATTCACGAGCTTTGCTCTAATGTGACCTGATCAGGCCACTTTCCAACTTCAGCTCGGTGAAATGACATTTGAAATTCATTGCGTCAGCCTTGTAATCGTGCCTTTATTGATGTGATGAAAGTGCAGCTTCAGGCACAGGCCATTCGTGTTTCTTACAGTTAGTTGTTCATGGATGGACATGAGATGACCTCCCAATAGTGCAGCTTGCTCACACTGGACATGCCATGCACACGCATACTCTTCCAGTCATTGCATGTTGATGCTGATTTATTGAAGGTTAATTTAATCGCTCTTGTAATACCAGACCAGAGGCGGGTGAAAAGCCTCAGTCGTGGGGAAAACTGACAACAAATCAAACAGTGATTTCATGACGGCGGCACCGGAGATCCATCAGAAACGCGGCCGAGTGTGGACGTGTTGCCACGCGTGGTGCCAGGCGAGGCGCCAGGCAGTCCAGGCAACATCCTCCGTGCCAGCTCCCCGAGGCTGTATGTCCTCGTCGCAAGGACAGAAAGGTCGTTAGGACCAAGCGCACTAAATCAAACACCTCCTCCTGCCCACCGTCATGGCCGACAAAGCAGGTTGATGTAGAGTTACTCGGAGGCCCGGAGCGGCGCCTGGTCAGACACATACTGGTTTCCTTCTCATCATGGCATCCTCTTATTGGAAATGATTGCAAGATATGTGACCGTGTTATGACACCTCCCCTTGTTTTTGAGAGCACCCAAATGTCATCTAGGCTTTACACAGTATGACGGATTCCTTCTAAATGCGTTTCGGCGTTTTGCACAAATACATTTTCAGAGCTAAGTAAACAATGCAGGCCATTATGTAGATGTATTGTTTATGCATTTTATGCTCCGTGGCTGAGATGAGCGAGTGAGAGCGAGAGCAGTACATGCAAAGACAGAAAAACAAAGAGAGACAGACAGCTCCACTTCTCCCAAAGACATCAGCGCCACTAATGGCTCAGGCATGTTTTTCCATTCTGTCAGCATTTTTTTTTTTTTTTTTAACGCACCAAACTGATAGCAAAAGGTACCACTTTATGTGACACAGGGCAAGATCTAATAGATTGATACACAGGTTTTGACATGCTATTTGAGCAAGGAGCTCCCTATAATTGGTCACGTCATTGTGCATTAAACTAACGATATATAGAGAGCTGCCCTGAGAAGAGCGTCTGGATCAAATCTGTCAGTTATCACAGCAAAATGACTTTGACAGCTATCTAGGGCCCATCGGTGAAGGCACATTTGGAAATTGGCCCAACCCCAACGCCTCACCTCTTTTTTTCCCCCATCTTCAGTCTTTCTCGTTTGCTGATATTTGCATCGAATGCACTTTTTAATGATAAACACGATCACAAAACAATATGCATTCTCATATTGTTGTTTCTGCTTTTCTCATCTGCGGATGAAAATGAATGAAGTTCTGCATCTGCATTTTATTTCGATTTTAATATTACCATATGAATTAGAACAAGAACCCTCACGACATGCACATGACTCACCGAAGATGCCGGACCACATATTAGAGTATCACGACATGATCACATGACTACAGATAAACATGAATGATTAAGCTTGATGTCAGCAGGTTATGCTTCGTGCCCTGTTTTACACCAGTTAGATTTGATTTAAGGGCTCTTATCATTGATATCACAACGACATCATATTGATTTCAGTTTAAAACATCAAAGAGGTCCATTAAAAAATGGACAATCATGAGCCAAGATGGCTCCGTCCATTTTTAGGCTTGGTTTCAATTTTTCACATTTTAATGAACAAAATGCCTTAACCAAGTTCATTTTTCAAGCTGCTTTTGGATTAAGCCAAAATATGCAGTTGTGTTTTCAGCAGTGTATTTCTTGCATGTCTGCAATGTTTGTGGAATGTATTGTGTCATGCCACATTCACATGGAATGCAACTTAGGACCCAAACTTGATTCCCTGACACTGACACAGGGCTGAGGTGCAGAAGAAAGCAAACAAGTGTCTAACATCCTTTCAAGGAAACGATAAAGTGGTGTCATTTTTGGCTGAATTGACACAAAGTAACCTGCTGGAAAAAACAAACAAACCAAAAAACAAAACTAAAATGACCTTGCCAATGTGGTTCATTGATTATAATTCCTGTCAAATATTCACTTTGTTCTTTCATGTGGCAATGTGAATGGTATTATAAAAATGTTTGTATATCGATTAAACATTTTTTTTATTGAACCTGTATTTTCATAATTACAGTTGAATGCTGAGGTTGAACATATCCTGGTCCATTCGGAAAAAAAAATGTTGCTTCAATTCCACTGCGAGATGAAGGGTGTTGGATTCTCAAGCTTTCTGCTTAACGTTGCTTTTAAGCATTGCCTAATTCTGGCCATATTTCTTTTTTTGGATATAACATGACGACACAACACTGAACTTTACTTTGGCCGTCATCGCGTGACTCCGCCCATACATTAGCGAGACGGCGGGGTGAAAGGTCCAAGGTGAAGCTTGCGAAGTCTCTGCGCGGACTCCTTTGAGGCTGTCACAAGCCATCATGTCTCTTTTACCATAGAGCCTGCATGACTGGGCAACGCTTCTTACTTTTGTCATGACATGCAAGGTTTTTTTGTCACAGCACTCAGCATACTTGATTAAAATAAATCTTTCAGTTTAATACTTGACCCATTTGTTCCCCTTAACCTGTTGATATTTTAGGACTTGGATTAATCCGCCGCTTTAAAAGAAGACAAATAGCTTTGATTAATCCTCGTGAAATATAGCTTATCGCAGAGCATCCTTGTGTTTGGCGAAGCAGCTCATATCAAAAGCGCACTAAGAAAGGAGCAATAGATTTCACGGTGCCCCGCAGACATCCGCTATTACTTTGGCAGCCATTTTGTTTTTCTAAATACATAGCCTGTCCTCTTCAGCTGTCTGTCTGCGGGTGCTGTCAGCCACTCAGCTGTGATTGGTCTGATGGGCTTGATGCTCATCACTCTGTCAGGCTTGGTTCGCCTTTCATTAGGCCGGGCCCCTCCATCCGCCACACTCGCACAAATCACATTGACATCCAAACTCCTCACAACCGCAGAGCAATTTAACTGATATTCATTAGAGGGATGACAAGAGCTGATGGGAGATCTGTGGAGTGGGGGGACTTTCACTTCTCCTCTTATCCTATCCTCGTCCTGTCCGCCTCCTTCCTTCCCTCTCTGCCGCTGACTTTGTTTTAGGAGCATTGAGGCGCATCAGCGTCTGTAACAAGCCAGCCCTCAAGGATGGCGAAGACAAAAGAACAATGGATAATGCATCTAATCTTCTCTTTATTATCACAGAAAGATACAGCAGAGAGGAGTCTGTGTTTTCCCATGCAAAACAACCTACAATGTCAAATCCACAGTTACAACGCTGTCCTCTCGCAGCCTCGATAATGCTCATCCAAGCAGAAGTCCAGTCATTTAGCCGTCTCCCTCCAGCCCCTCATTAACCCCCAAAGTGTCAACTATCTCATTAACGCCGCCAACCATCTTCACCTCGTGCCCATCACTTACCCCAAAGCCTTCATCAACACATACAAGGCTGCAAAAAAGTCCATTATGTCAAACATAATTGAAGGCCTGCGCCGACTCCGTAATCGCAGATAACACGGACGATATTCAATAAAGGCAACTTGGGGCTTTTCATTTGCATTATCACTGGCTACTGGTCTGAGTGCCATCTTTCAATTACTATTCTTTGTTAAGGGTTTTATTCTACTTGTCAGGCGTGAGTCATCGTCGGGTTCTCCCACAATGTTAGACCAATGTATCCTAAACGTTGGAGGGCCGGGAGCGAGTCTGAGGCAGTAATGAGTTTGTGTGAGAAGACGGGGTCAGGACACAGTGTGTGTGTGTTAATTAATCTGTTCCCGGGTGGGAGGAACTGAAGCAAGATGATGAGATTTAAGAGAGTAAATGGGTGTGCTGCAGTGGAGCTGTCCTCTGTTGAGTGAGCGAGCGGGGTTAGAGGCTGGCCAAATGGCCGTCGCCATAGTAACCAGATAACTTCCCAGGCCCGAGTCTGTCATGTCAGTCGGGCGTGACAAGCAAAAGAACAGTGTCTCCAGCCACCTTTCGAGTAAGATACTTACTGCTGTGAAACGTTCAAACTTTGTAGATGGCACACAGCCCGCATTTTGACGATTCTGATGGCGTCAACACCTGCCACTAATATTGTTAGATCCAAAAGTGTGCTTTGAGGGAATAGCACCTGTCAGTGAAGTCTGCACCACTGTCAGCTTGTCTCAATGCGCATATACACCATCCCCTTTATTTTTTCCAAGGGACGGTCTTGGAGTACAGGTGTGTGCCAGATCTGCTGTCTGTGCCCGGGGCTCCTGATGGCATCCAAGCCCCTGTGGTAATCATCCCACTCCGCCTGCCGCAGCATCCTGCCTGCCTCCTCCTCCTCCGCCTCCAGTGGCTCGTTTCGGAAACATCTGGTGGTTTACATGCAGCACGCAACACCTGCCAGACGCCTTGCAGGCAGTGGCACCACTCGCACCTCCAGAGACAGGCCCGATGTGGCCACGGAGAAATCATTGGGAGTTTTAAATATTAAAACAATTGTCCATATAACTGTGCGATGGGTTGAAAAGAGATTGCCATAGATTTGATTTGTATGTGACCCCGCCTCTTAACCAAAGTCAGCTCTGATAGGCTCCAGCTCATGCTAACGAGGACAAGCGGTAAAGAAAATAGATGGATAGAATTTGATGGCTCGGTTAATAATATGATTATGAATGCAAATGGAACTGGTAAATATTAAAAAAAAAAAAGAAACAAAACACATTCTACGCAGCATTAATTCAGTTTAATAATAGAAGCACAAGGCATTAACATAGTTGTTGTTTTTTCTTTATCAAATAACATTTATAAAACTAGTGTGCAAAACATTGTCCTTTTATTCTTCTTCAAGGCTCTGCACCAGTGGATAGTCATAGTCCTTTTTAAATTAAGAAATATAACAAGTATGCATAATTTAAACAGCGAGTTGTAAGCATATACACTACATGTACATTTTTACATAAACAGACCTGGATTTTTGTCTCACACTCAATTATAAAGTACAGTGAATCTTTTACAATCAGCAAGAAACTCCAAAGATAGACATAGAACTACATTTAAACATACAATTTTGCTGTTTGGCTGATGTTTTTTTTTTTTAAGAGCTTTTCGGGGTATTTGGTTGTTTTAAGCTGTTACAAGAAGACCAATTAGAAGTGTCATTTAAAACTTGGGGCAGGACAGAACAGGACTGTACAAATGTTAAGATCTGAACATGCAGTTTATCACCAAATCAATCCTCCCCCCCAAAAAAAAAAAATCCCAAAAATACAAAATAAATATAGTCAATGAATTTCAAGTTGTTTGTTGACTTAGAGTATTTACCTTTTGTCTTTCAAATCGAAAGGTGCACAAAAATTGAGACATGTGACACAATTACCAACAAATTTGGTTGAATTTTTTTTGGACATTCAAATTTTATATGAAAACACTTTATCTTTAAATACAGAGACCCTTGAAAATCCTCAAGACCCGACAGATGCAAATTCTTTGTGCTGACACTTTTTTTTTTTTTTTTTAACCAGTAGTAGTTCTTGGCATTTTAGTGCATTATACCACAATTTGTATTTATGTTTTCAACAAATTCAATGGAACTTCATCCAGTTTTCGACTGATGACCGCACACTAGTGCTTTTCGAGTTCGCACACATAGAGCAAGTGGTCCTCTGGAGACTTCCCGTGACTCTTGCTGAGGTGAAGTTTGATGGCATGCTTAGTGGCAAATTTACGGACACAGAGCTGGCAGCGGTACACAGAGCCATTACTACTGCAGTCATCTTGTGGCGACATGTACGACTCCAGGGGTGCTAGCTTCTCAGCGAGAGTGTGGGAGTCCCTGACAGTCTGTTTTGGCGAGAGCTTAGCCAAGTCCCTGATTCTAAAGCCGAGGTGCGCTTCCAGGTGACCAACATATGCTGACGGGGTTCGGATCTGCGAGGCACAGTCACTACAGAAGAATACAGGCTGACCAGAGTCCAAGTTCTTCAGGAACTTGGTCCTACCGGTTCTTCTTAGCTGGTACTTGACATTAGCCAGCCAGTGGCTAATGGTCGTCATTGAGAGACCTGTGAAACGAGATATGTGCATTCTCTCCTGCGGGCTGAGATCATTGATGATGTATTTCCCCTCGGAGGTCTGTCTCAAAGTGGAGGCGAACTGTGCCTGCAGGAGGAGGAGGTGCTGGGGATTCCAGCTGGAGTGTCGACCCTTGCGTTTGTGACCGTGCAGAGCTCCATCGTCATCATCGCATGCAGAGACCAGGCCCTCGACTTTATCGGTGACCCGTGACCGAGATGCTGGTTTTGGGGCGGGCTGGGATTGTGTCAGGTTTCTCAGCATGTCTGAGATATCAGACAAGGCATTCTCATGCAAAGGACTGTTGGATGTATAGGGAGAAACCACTGTTAGCTGTACAGGGGTGACAAGAGAGGAGGGCGAGATGGAAGAGGCAGTGGATGAAGGTGTTAAGGGAGCCGACGCCATCGATATTCCTTTCTCACCTTTCCCTTTTGTGAGGTCCATAGGCTGGTCGTCACTGGACTGACAAAAACTACTGTCAACTACAGTTTCAAGCTTCTTAGTCTGTAGGGGAGGGGCAGCCACAGCGGCCCTCTCGGCCATGCTCTGGCTGAACCGGGAGAGGAGGCTCAGCGGATCTTGGTTGGGCAAAGAGGGCTTGGCTGCTTTCCCCAAATGAATGCTCATTACTGACTGAAGAGCACTTAGAGGATTGACAAAGGGCTGCTCTGGAGGAGAATGGCCAGTGATGATGGCGGTGCTGCATGTTAAATCGGAGGCATGCGGGGATTTGACTGCTGCCTCTCTCGTGGTTTCTGTTGCCGGGGATGCTTGGTCGCTATGGATTCCCCTGTCACTATTGGCTGGGGTGAGTGCTCTCATTTCCCTCGGTGAGTCAACCTGTCCACCCTTATGCAATTCACCCGCCTCACTTTTGCAGGGGGAGAGATGGTTTTCCCTTTTGGGAGACAACCGCTTCACCCTTTGCTCCACTTTTGCTACTTTCTCAGTCACTTTTTTCACTAAATCTTCCATCGCCTGGAAGTTGTTGCTGGGAAAGGGGGAGGACTGGGTAAGAGGTGGGCTAATTAGAGGCTGGTTGCTGGTGAGGGGGGACAACACTCCATCCCCACCATTAAACAAGAACTTCATTGGGGAGTTCTTCTCAATGCTCCCCTGTTGTAGCTTGATGGCACTGGGGAACTGGTAAGCTGCGTGAATGCTAGGATAGCCCCCCCAGCTTGGATTCCCACTCTGGGCCTTGTTGATAGCTGATGTCACAGTGTTTTCCAGCGATTTCAGAATATCCAAGCCCCCTTTAGGACCCTCCTTCAGGTCTTCCTCAGTAAGGTAGTTATACTTTGAGATGTCATATTTTTCCTCCTTCTCTGGATCCTCCTCCTTCCTGACTGAAATTTCTTTTTCATTGCCAAGGTCCTCTTGCTTTGTACACTCCTCTTCAACCTCCTCCCTTTTGATCTCTTTGAGAGGAGGAGAGCTGGCAGGGGGGGTTGGAGTGGTTTGAAGAGGCGGAGGAGAGAAGCTGGACGGTGCCAGTGGGACGGACTGAACTCTTGGCTCCGTCGGTGTGGTCACTCTCCCAGGGTTAGGGGAGGTGGCCTCAGGATGCATTTTGGTTCGCTTTCCTACAGAGTTCGTCACCCTCAGAAAGTGCCCAGTCACCATCATGTGGGTCCTCAGCTCTTGCAATGTATTGTGTGAACTGCCACACTCCATACATTTGAGGATCTGGAATTTGTTGGATTCAAACTGGCAGGCATAGCTACCGCCGTTCTGGTGAGCATATCGGTTACTAGAAGCGGTGTAGGGGCTGGAGGAACGTTTCTGTGAGGATTCACTCAAGTCTGAATGCAAGGGCTTAACTTTTGGGGTTCCTTCTCTGGAACGTGGTGAGGCAGTGTGCTCCAGCCCCAGAAGTCCCCTTTTTTTAGAAGATAACATTTTAGTGGCCACAGGGGCCATGGGCTCCTTCAGAGGCACTTTCTGGTAGTGTTTGGTCTTGATCATGTGGACACTAAGGTCCTGCAGAGATTCAAAGGAGTGGCCACAGTACATGCACTTCAAAACCTTCTGGGCATCCTCTTTGCCCTCCATTTCTAAAAGAGACCGTTTGCGGGGCTTGGACCAGCGCTTTGCACCATTTCCTGATTTATCCTGGTTGTCATCCCGATAGTGGCCCGTATCGTTCATATGAACTGTCAGCTCGACCAGTGTGTCGTAAGCAGCACTGCAGCCCTTGCAGCGGAACTTGCTGGCCCCAGTAAAAATTGAACCAAACAACTTGGGATTTTGCCTGTGGAGCTGGACTGTGCTAAAAAGGCTCGGCTCAGACTGGGCAGCATGATGACTCTGGGGAGGAGTTTGCTGAAGCGTCTTTGCCACCGCCGACTGATGCCAATCGTAGCTGCCACTACTACAGCTACTACTGCTACTGGTGCTGTTGCTGCGAGTTGGCTTCTCTGTCGAAGCAGATGGTGGCACCTGTATCGGTTTTGTATTAAAGTTCAGCGGTGCCCACAGAGGACTGGTTAGGAAGCTGGAGTAGATGGCCTTCATATGTTCCAAAGTGTCCATACCAACGGGTGGTGTCTTCGTGCCACCATTTAGAGGCGCTGTGCCCAAGTTTCCTTCAGTTTTTCCGGAGGGGCTGTCAAAGTCTGAGAGACAATCACTGATCTCGCTCACATGTGACTCGCTGTCCATCTCCTGCCCTGACAGCTCTGCAGCCCCTACCGATTCCTGGTCACATGCTTGGTCCTTGGCAGACCCGACACTTTTCTCCACAATCTCATCTTTCATGGGAAGGTCATCCTGAGGGGCTGCGGGCAGGTCGCCTGCTTCCGCCTCCTCATCCTCTGCAGGGTGCTTTGTCAGCTCCTCCGGAGAATAGGCTGTAGGGCAAATGGAGACAAAGAGAGAAAGAACAAGATGAGTAAAATTGCAAGGAGTCAACACGCTGTGTTAGAATAACTGAAAAAAGTTTCTCTGCAATGTGTGCCCGAGGACTCCCCGGGATAAATGAGCCATCTGTGTGGGAGCCTTTAAAGCTGAGCTGAGAAATTACAGTCATCCCATTTCACCTCATCAACCGTTGAGGTGTTATTTTCCTCTAGGCGAGCCTGTATTTATATACTACCCCAGCCACATGGAACTTATGCCTCCCCTCTTTTCACTCCCTGTATTGGAGGAAAACAAAAAAAAGAAATATCTTGGCAAAAACATAATGCGCCATTTTATTTATCTCAGGGCGCAACAGCTTGAAATGAAAACTAAATCTGAAATTAATGAAGCCCAATCTTACTGTGGCATTCTCCTCTGGGGTAATAAATGAGTTGGATCAACCTCCATCTGTCAGTTAATATGTCTGACGCCTCTTCATCTGCCCTTTTCTCTGATCACACACACACTTACAGGCGCTCGTAATAGCTGAAGAGTTCCAAATGAGGAATGTTTGAATTTTGTTGATGCAAGTTCGACATGTCAGATATGCATCCTGGAGTGAACTGAAGAGTTGGTTAGCTCTGTAATATGTGCAGTTGGTTGCATGCTACAAATCTTGACCATATTTTGCATCTCATTAAATAGAGCAAGAATTCAAATAAGTTGGAAGAGATTGAGCTAGACAGAAGGACATTAAGGCAGTCAAAATAGAGTGCGGCATTCAAGAAATCTGTCTCTGACTGCTTATGCTCGTATTTCAAACTGTGACTTTGTGCGCCACTAAGTGCAGGTTAACTAACTCGACAAACCCAAACGTGTGCCTGCACATTTTTGTAGACCTCATTAACCCAATTTATTTTAGCCGAAAGACTGAAATTGTTAATGTAAACTAAGACTTACAGCAACTATCATTGTCGAAAAAGCTGTGACTGCTAGTTGTGACGACTTTGTTAGTCCACATCTGAACACACAAACACCATGACAAAACTCTGCGCCCCCTCCCCCAGGCCCCCCACACACTCACGTCCACTCTAAACAAAAATGTCATAGCAGAAATAACTCTCATTTCCAATGCTAACAGCCAATCTCCAGACATCCATGCGGCTGGCGCTGGTCTGATTTAGGCCCCGGGGGCTAAGTCAGTAGGCAGCTCCACAGTGCGGGCCAGCCTAATGGAGACCTGGCAGGTGCGGCCCACTCTGTGTCATCCCAGAGATTTGGTTTGTCACTGGGTATCCATTACCTGCCATTCTGGGCTGATAGGCCTTGACAGCCCTGATCAAAAGATGTCGTCGGGCCCCAATCCGTTTGGCAGTTGGTGGCATGTCGTTTGTAAAAAGGGCCAAGCAGGGTGTAAATAAAATGACATGATCGCTTCCCTGGCCCCTCATGTTCTGGACACAATTATGATAATGCCGAAGTGGAAGGGAGGGAGGGATCTGGGAGGATGGAGAAAGGGGCAAGGAGTTAAATTGCTCATGCTCGGGCAAACACGCAAGGGAACGCTGCTACCAGGCAATTGACTGCCCACACCCTCTTTCCTTTTACTTTAGGTTTTCATCCGCTTCTCCTCTGGAAGGAATTGCTGTCAGATTCTCATTTGAAAGAGGAAATCCAGTCAGGATGAGGTAGTCGCTGTAATGTGTTTGTATCCTCGCTAACTAGTCACAGATGTGAGCTTGTATCAGGCGAGGCTGCCACATCACTTGACCAAGTTGTCAGGTCACTTGTCTCTTTCTCAATAAAAAAAATTATGAGACAGACGTATCTCGGCACAATGTCTGACAGTTTCATGCATCTTATGCTCGAACCTATTTAGAGTTATGGCGCCACATTTTCAAGCGGTCCCAAGGCTCTCTATGTGCTCAAAGTTTGTCGAATACATTTCACTACTTTAAAGGACTGCAGCCCTTTTAATGTTCATTTGTCATTAGGCCTAAATTGCAGAGTGGGGGAGTGAAGTCCAAAAGGACGAGCTATAAAAACCTACAGAGTGTAGCTGTGCTCCCAGGCAATTTAAAATGCAAAACAAAAACCATTATGTCTGAGCGCTATCTGTTAATTTAATCCCCAATGATTGATAATCCATCACGTAGGGCGACAACCACATCCAATTATTCTCTCTGGCTTGACTGACAACAGAGGTGATTTATCAAACTAATAAAAGGTGATGGGAGTATAGAGGCTCCCTTAGTATTTAAAACAACAACAACAAAGATTATTAAACTATCTCCGTGATATGTAAGCATATGGTCTAGAAGCGATATGTGGTGTTCCTAATATTATGTAGCACAGGGGTCCACGACGGGGGCATCATTGGTCATCGGAGTCTGAAATATATATTTTTTTCATTTATTTTTTTTTTAAATCAGCAAACTGTTTTTATCTCAGCCACATGATATGGTAATAAGAAAGTAGCCCCATGAGACAAGTAAAACGCAAATATGTTCAGAGAGCTTCTTTAGAAAGTGGTAAGGGCCATATGATGAGACAGGAGGAGGGTCCAAGATTCCAAGAAAACTAAAACTTCATTTAAAAGACACGATCAGCAGTTTCAGCAACTTAACATTGTTTTTTTGGGGTTTTTTTTGCCACAGTTGATTCTCGTGTGCCAAGCCCAATCCAAGAACGAGGCAGCGACAGGCTAGAAACAGGGTAAAACAGGGCTCCAAAAAAGAAAAGAAAAAAAGAAACACTGAATACCTTCTATTTCCAACATCCAATTTTTGCAAATCAGAATTATTTGCAATGATGCAAACCACAATAAAATTATGGAACAGACTGGATATCCAGAAATTAAGCAACATACTTGGGTGTCATTGTCTTCCATTACCACAACACTGGACCAGCTCATTTAAGAGAAAAAATTAAAGGCTCAAAAATAGTTAAAACAACCTTCTGCACCATGATTATGTATATTTTTAATCACTAGTTTGTATTTATTCCTAATTCGCTCCGTCAAAATATTGCATTGCTTGAAACTGGTCAGTGGCTCAACAAATTGCTGAGTTGTCCTTCAAATTGTCACGTGTAATAGATAACATTAAGATTGTGCAATAATTTTGTTGTACTGTTTACACTCACTTAAACAATAATTGAACAAACACCAAACAAATAGCTACTGTATGTCACAAGGAAGCAGTGACAGCTCAGACGAAGGCTGAAGTGACAGCCGAAACTGTCAGCTTGGTCAGAGTTTTTCCCTTCATCAAAAAAGACCATTGTCTGGAAAAAAAGGAACTTTAAACCTAATTTAACAAACAAATAGTTGACTTGAGTGATTTCGAAACTCGTAATCCATCAATTTGTAGCATACAAATCATGCGATGAGATGATTGAACATTTCTTCGGTTTCAATGTTGTAACGGCCCTCCGAGGGAAGACGTAACTCCAAATTAATTTGACACCTCTGTTTTAAGGTATACAGCCCTGCCTCATTGGTGCTTTGTCGCATCTGAATGTGAGTCGCAATTCACAATTCACCTTCTGATACACGACCCCAAATCCACTTTGTTTTTGTCAAAATAAATTGAGTCAGTCCGTTAGGACAGCACCCTTCCTGCCCAAACACAATTGAACACGCACATGAGTGCAAGCGATGAGGAAAGGCAGTCTCATCTTGGCATGCAGGAAGCATTCCTGTGGAGTATCATTTACGTAAACATGAGGGCCGCTGACCAGGAGGGAGTGATGATCTGGTAGAAACACTGCAGTGTTGCTCTGGCTATCAGCAACAACAGACATTGTAGGGATGGGGTGAATCAGCAGGGAGCTTCTGGTGCTCTCAATGTCTGATTTCATCCGATGGGTTCATCAGGCATGGCTGATAAGAAAGCAATCGCTCGATTTAACACTTTTATTTATTTATTTTTTTTAAGTACATTGAGTGTTGCAACGAAAATGCAAATGAAGACGTATACATGATGTGAGGGTTACGAGTGACTGTATGGCGAACCCCCCAAAGAAGGATTTTCTTCTCTTGGAACTCGTTATACCCCTGTCGTTAAATCCTCGTGCTTGTCTAAAATCAGTCCCTAGGTGATCCGCGAGCTTGTTATTGGTGGGGCCTTCACAGCTGGGAAAACCATCTGGGGGCCAGATCCCACCCAAGAGCAACGTAGTAAACAGGATGCATCATTAAAACCCCTACCTGGGTCTGACTCAAACCACAATGTCTGACCAAGTTAGTAAGTATAAATATTTCATCGGCGGCTCTTGTTCAGAAACATTTGCTGCGTGTATATTTGCTGATGTAATCTATTCCTTTATTAATGGCTTCAGATCATTTGAAATACACTGTACAAATGTTTAGTCTTGCTTCTGAGTTTAATTACAGCAATCACCCAGTGAATTGCACTATGCAGAAATAGCAGCTGGCAGAGGGGAGAGGAAGTTATCTACATGGGTGGTCCCTACATACAGTAAAAATGACTGACACTGTTAGGAAATGGGAACGAGTTTTAAAAACTGAACATAACGGGTGAATAAAGCATGATTAGCAAGTATTGTAATCAATTTTGGCACATTTTAATCTTGGGCAGTATTTTTATCCAGTGTACATTGCGGCATAAATAAAGTTTGGAACTTCAAGTTCAAGTGGAAAGGAAGTTCCAGAGGGTTGCCAAGATAATGTTTGATGATTTGAAGGCAGGGCTCTGACCGCAGAAAGTTCAACTCTGTCCCAACACGAAGAGCGTTTCTTAACATTAGTGCAATATTCGAACCCTGCACCCTTAAATCAACATCAAGTGGCTCTCACCCAGAGGAAACAGCCCCTAAATGCAACAGGATAGGAAGTCACCTCAGTTAGAATCAAACAAACCGCAATTTGAAAAACTCCAACCTCTTATATCAATTTTATATCAATTTTCCCAGTCGCTTCAAGCTTTTTAATAAGGTTTGAATAATTACGGTCCTGTCACAATAGCAACAATTCAAAAATGTACAGACTGACTAGATCTCTATTGCAAACATTTCAAAATTAGCCACAGATATGACTGAAAGAATACAGAGAGAAAATCCTTCACATAACTTTTACATAACATATTCACTTGAGCAGATAAAGCCAAGCTTTAAAAAGAGTGAAGTGGATCAAAAACAAATTCTCTCTTGAGCAGCAGACACAGCTCTGTATGTGTGTATGTGTGTGTGTGTGTGTGTGTGTGTGGTGCACAACGCACAAATATATATATCAGCAGAGTGGAAGTCTG
>CAAKHF010001975.1:15081-28884 GCA_901007745.1 Hippocampus kuda | reverse complement strand
TTTAAACGTCTACACAACTCAAGCAACTACTGTACAGGCACGTCCTTCTCCTTCTCGGTCTCCGTGCCTTCTGCTCGAGAGTGACCGCCCCCCGATAACGTGAATCAACGATGACTTCAATGACACTCAGAAAAGCAAAAATGTAATGCGCCAAACAGAAAAATCAAGAGAGGAAATCACGAAATAAATTCTATGGGGCACTGGGGGTTGTCAACACACAACAAAGGAACAAACTACACAAACAACTCCGAGACAGTGCAGTCTCCTACAAAAGGAAAGATGACGTTTGGGGATTATTCCTCCCTCCCCGTTATAGTTGAGATGGTATAACCCAAGAGGTGCTTGCCAGACAAGTCGTGGGTCGTTATTTAACAAATGACGAAAGTCCGACAGCACGAAAGCAACGCATTCTCGCCGTACGTAATCAACTCTTCACGAGCATTTGCTCTGAAGCAAATTTAACCCAGTTGCGTTCACACGTGCACATTTGTTCCGGCGTAGCGTCGCAAACGAGCATTTGCTCCGGACCAAATTCTTAAACCACCTCCCTGAGGTGGATCAAATTTGGTCCGGTATAAGCTCTATTGCGGCGCTACGCCGGACCAAATGTGTACGTGTGAACGCTCGACTGGCGTAGCGCCGGTGCAGTGCCGGACCAAATGTGCACGTGTGAACACCCCTTTTGTTTTAAATTTACTCTATTTGAAGCTCACGACACTGTGCTACAGTATTAATTAGACATGGCATGCATTAGATTTCTTCTTCATGCCTTCTTTCTTCTTCTTTCTACGGCCTGTACGTCATTACGTGGCAGCACCCCCCAGTGTTCAGACTAAGACACTACAGTATGTTAAAATATCACATTCATTGTTGTAAGTTCCTTGGAAGAAAGCAATGCTTTACTGTTTTTCGTCGCAAATTCAGACAATACAAAACTCTGACCAATGAAAGGCTTTTGAAATGATGGAAATTTGCACTTATTTTAACATTTATTTTATTTGACTGCCAAGTGTGAGCTCTGAGGAATCTTTTTTTTTGTTGTTTTTGTGATTGGCAATGAAAGGGGTGAGGCCACATATGCCGATCGCATCAATGGCCAATTAATCGGAGCACCACTTATTGATACTAAGGTAACAGTTGGATCGAGCGGAGTTGGATAGATGATGCCTGAAGAGTGAGGGACAAACATGACATCATGGAAAGGAAACGGTTGCCGTGTGACTATCTTAGACGTTAATGTAGCAACAAAGCTAAAATAATACCGCACCCTTTAAAACAACAGAGGGTTATATATGATTAACGATTACGTATATTACAATATCACATATATGGTTGCATCGTATGGCTCTAGGACCAAGTGAACTAAGCATGCAAAATGACCTCTCCACAATATTTTCAATTTACCGGTAATTCAACTTAATCTCTGACCATATTTCAAACTCTCTTGTTGCACAGCAAAATTGCTCTGGCGTGAAAAGGCATACAGATCACCAACACCGCATAGTTGACTGAGAGGGGGAAAAAAATAAAAAAATAAAGCGGAGCAAAAATTTAGCTGTGATCAGTCATTGTCACTTACTTCAGCGCAATTAAAAATAAACCAATTTGTCTGACTTGTGCGGAGGAGATAAGAAAATGCTCATAAGGACGTCTGCACAGTCTCTAACATCGACAAGCAAAGCATTAGCATGTGCTCCCAAGGGCCAGATCTGGACGTCATCCCGCCACCCCTCACCCTCCCTGCCTGTCTGACACATGCCAGGGCCACAGCAGCACCAGCGCGAGAGGGGGGCTGGTCAGCAGGGGGCCCCGTAGTGCCTGTCAGCGGCGGCCACGCTGACCCCGCACTCGGGCGCCGGCCACTAGTGTTTAATCCGTGTCGGGTGCGTTAACACTGAGCGACCTCCTGGGTGACAGATCTGCCACGTGAGCCTCCCCCCACCCCCACTTCACCCAAAGGGTGGGAGTGGGAGAATGGCATGGAATCGCTGTCAGCTCCACTCACACATACGTTAACACACCAGGGCATAGAGCCCCTTCCTTCCCTTTGCATAGTGGGGCGAAGGAAGGGTCAGCGCCTCAAGTGCCTGGGGTCAGATGTCCACTGTGGCAAAGTAAGGTGGCGAGTAAGTCATTGCAACGTGGCACGCACGGTGGGGTTAAGCACAGAGCATTCCTCCGTGAGGTGCGACTTGGAATAAATATGGGGGGGGGGGGTATTTAAGTCCATTTTTACTTTTCTCCCAGCATTCAATAAACAGCTGAAAAGTGGATTGACGACCATGACTCTCCTTTTCCACATGCAAAGGCATTACAATATGTAAATACCCATAAACTAAAAGATAAGAAAACCTTTATTTGTCTCACAATGGAGTTTTCCCAATTTATAGCAGCAAAATTATGAAAGGGAGAAGTAGAAGAACAAAAGTGTATATATAAAAGAACAAAAAAGTATATAAATAAATCCAAATTATAAAATATAAATACAAGCATATTAAAAATGGGAGAGTGGGTGTGAATAGCCTGACAGCAGTCGGCAGGAATGAACTGCGGTACCCCCCCTTCTTGCAGCGCGGCTGAAGGAGCTGCCCAGTGCTCAGACCACTTAAAAAAACATAATAGAGCAGGTCATTTGTACCTTCACCACGAGATGGTGAAGGTACAAATACCCTGGGCAAACACCTGTTGTCATTCATACAACAGAATAATCGCAGACATTTGGTGACATAGTTTGTTTGGTCTTGTGCTGCTAGATTTTTCAAATTGTAAAAATGTGTTCTTTGGATCAATAAAGGTTGGGAAACACGGGTGGAAACAACCACCCTGGAGCCACAAAGTGGGGATGGTCTATTGAGATTGATTTAAATATGAAGAAATACGCTTTAAAAAGCCAACCACAACTGAAATGCGAGTGCTCATCATTTTCACAATCCGAATGAACAGAAAAGTTGCTTGAATAAAGCGGCTGCGTTTCAAGGTTGCGAATGGCTGTTGCCCGACGCTGTGGTCGTAATACCGCCTTAACTCGGCAAGGGCTGCAGGTGTATTGTTCAATAATTAATAAATTACGGCCTCCAAACGGTGTGAGTGCACACACTTCACCGTCACGGCCGTTGTCGTTTTTGTTCCCGCTCGACACGTTCCCACCGCACAGGCTGTGAGAACTCCCACAGCTCAGGGGGAGCGAGAGAGCGTAACCCCCAAGGGAGTGAAGAGCGGCGCTCCTTTTGAGGCCTCCAACTTTTTTTTTTTTTCGCCATCCCCAACCCCAAAGGAGAGAGAAAACAGATGCACAGCAGAAACAAGGAGACGATTAACAGGCGAGCCCAGCCGCTGGACTCCTAAAGCCTCCGCTTTTCAGGGACGGGTGTTGACAAGAACAATTACCACTGAGTCTGATTGCGTCTTTGATCTGGGGGTGTTCTGGTTAATGGCCGCCGCTGCCAAGGGTTCTGCACAGGTGGTCACCCGAGACCTCCGGCAGGCCCAAGCTGAACCCTGCCCTTGCCTCGATGTCGATTATATCGGCAGTTAGCAGAGGTGGCAAAAGTATTCTCGCCCTACATTGAAGTTGATGTCCAGATTCTTGTGTTAAAAAAAAAAAAAGGGTCTCTGGTAAAAGTGGAAGTACTGATTCAACTACTTAAGTGAAAAGTACAGACTCCGCAATGTACATGAGCACAAAAGTGAAAAAAATGGATTGAATTTTGACTGTTAAATGACTGTTAATGACTGTATATCCTGTACAACGCTTCTTTTGTTGTGATAACCTAAAGAGTAACATTTTCGGTTGTTGTTTTTACAAAAACAAAGCCCTTGCTATCTTTGGCTCGAATTTTAAGCTATCAAAATAATAAGATCCCAAAGCTTTGCGAATGTCGTAAAGTAGCAAAAAAAATTTTTTTTAAATTACTAAATTAGCTAATGATCATTGAAATAATATCACCGTATCTGCATGTGAATTTTCTGAAGAGCATACGCCACCAATCATTCTTGGTTCCGACATTAAACATTTCTCTAAAATAAAGTTATGAATGGGGAATATTTTGAAATCTCGGTATCTGCGTATCGTCATTGATAATGATTCACATTGCTCCTTGTCACTGCTGTCCCAAAACTCTCAACCAATCTTTTTTTGTTGTTGTTTTTTAAACACGTGTAGTCATCCACGTATGGTTGAAAAAAATTGAACAAAGAAGAACATGCAGATATTTGTTTTCAAATATAGGGAGTAAAAGTAAAATGGCGCCAGAAAGGTACACACGTACAGTCACCTGAAAATTTGTTTACGTTCCCTAACGACGTACTTGCACTTCCCGCCACTGGTGGTCGTGACTGCCAAATGTATTTACAACGTCGCCGCATCAAGTATTCATCAAATGTCGTCTTTACAGTGTGTGATGTGAGTCAACCAACATTTCACAGGATGGAAAAAAAAAAAAAAAAAAGCGGCTGGCTGGGTCAAAAAGAGAACCCACTCGAGCTATACACACGTTTCCCAAGCAGCGCTCACGTTGAAATATTAATTCTCCTTAAATACTTTAAGCAGTTCTAATGACAGCGAGGCTCCGAATCAGCTTTCAAGTGCAAATGATCTCTTTTCTCTTTAACTCTCAATCAAAAGTTGAACTTCTGAAGATGATTAATTTGCCTGGCTAATACGTGCTAATTTAAGATTCCTATTCCAACTTGTCTTTTCTGCTGCTCCCAAAACCGACGATCTCGCAAAGAACTTCTTCCCCATGAAAGGAAACTATGAGAAGGGGGCTGAGGGGGGAGTGTCAGATGGCCCTCGCTGGCTTTTTCCAGAAGTGCTATAGCGCCATCTAAAGGCCGCATCCTGTCGTGCAACAAAGAACTCTGCGTGACCCTTCTTGGGGAATGTATAGCACATTCATTTGGCTCTGCGTCCTAGCAGGGAAAAGAACATCGAAAGGAGGTTATTTTGTGAATATTTATAGCAGTCACAGTTCCTTGCTGTTGTCAAACTCTTGAAAAATGCCAATCCGAGTCTCATTACAGCAGCACAAACAAGCTGAGGCGCTGGAGGGCAAAACATGGAATTTTCCAGTTTGTGTTTTTGTCCACTCGGGAAAAATTTTGACTTCCAAAACTGTCCTCTTTTTTTTTCCGCAGAGCGTGACAGCATAATATATATATTTTTTACCTAATTAGCGATACACTTCATAAACAATATCCGCAGTGCAGCGGTGGCAAACTCAAGCAAACTTTTTTTTACAACTGCCAACATTCGATGCCATCGCAAAGCTTGAAAGAAACCACACAGGGAAGTCAACTCCACACTGTGATACTGAGATTCAAACCGGGAGCTCTTGACTGTGAGACAGACGAGATCACGGCTGGGTCTATGAATCATATATTTGTTTTTAAGTGACTTTTTTTTTTAATCCCAAAAATACACACATTAAATAGCAAAAACGTTTTCATGTTAGCATAGGATTTTCCAAACGGTCTTAAAATTAGCAGTCAAAAGGTGACATTTGGAGGCCCACTGATTAAGGCGTGTCTCCCAAAACTGTGAATATTCCAGTGTGTCCCCAGTAGAGCTCAGCTTTTGGCATGGAGTCCTCCATTTTCTATCCAACAGCAAATTTATCCATAAGCCAGGCACTCACGAACCGACGTCAACATTATAGCAAAGTCATAGTTAGTTCTAGTTAATATTTGATTGGGAATAAAAAACAAACAAAACCTGCTGGCCATAAATATGAAACAATCACACGCCAAACATCGGTAACTGAGCGGCACGGTGACGTATTCTTTCGCTGCTGCCCGATCTACTTCATCATGCATCGTATGCAACCTTGAAAGGTTGTCTGTCGGTACAGACGTTAAACCGAGAACCACCTGAATGAAGGTCTTCCAAAATTTAGCATCTTCTCTTGAAACGTGAGCAGAAACTCTCACTGTTGAGATGCCACGACTGGAAAGGCTGCCGACCGTGACCGATAGCGGTATCGGTCATGTGTAAAGGTAAGTGCAGCGCCATCTAGTCACACCATCTACAGGTATTATCTTTTGATTTTTTTATATGGAAAGGCCACGTCGCAAGATCTTATTTTACATTGGTGACTTAACCCAAATTTGTACCCAAGTCGTAACATAGCACGAGTAATAAACAAAAACACAGCAAAGAAGTCCTATTTGCATTAAATACTTGTCTGAAAAACATGTGTCGGACACACACATGAAACAAACAAAAGAAAAACGGTAAGTATGGCGGAAATTGAGCATAGCTACTCATTACCGACTTGCTAGTAAAATGTTACCACCCAAAATGTCCCCCCCCCCCCATCCTCTACGTGTACCAGGAGTGATCCGTCATGCAATAATTTGAATAGCTTATACAGACCGCACGCCGATGATGTGCTTCATAATGCATACACGCATCTCCATAAACAGGATAAAAATGGAGGCCGAATGCTGCGCTGAGGTCAAAAAATTGGCCCCCGGGACTGAGTGATATAATAGCTAAGTATTTCTGGTAAAGTACTCGGCGAGGAACATCCCCGCGGTCCCAGCAGAGGCCGCGGCGGCGGAAATGCATTACAGGATGTATGCGGTGTAAAAAGGCTCACGCCGGTCCACCCGGCTTGATAAATAATGTATTGTAATGTATATTGAAGCTGCGGCGCAAACTGCAGCGTTTCCTACCGGCGTACCCTGAGAAGCAGACACTGGTGGTATAATTATGCACATCGCAGAGGCAAGCAGAGGCCATCTGTCAATGTCGGAATCAGTTACCTTATTACCACTGCCTAAAGATATAAAGATAGGAGTGGGAGCCGCTTTCATTAGAGCACACGGGCGGCGTGCTACGTCGTAGACGGCTCCGAACGCTAACCTAATTGCGGATGATGATTGGGAGGAGGAAGGGGGGGGGGTCACTGTACGAAGAAGGCTGGCCTCAGAGTGTGCTGGAGCATGGACGCTAAGGCCCACTCGTTAGCCTTTTGAGTTAAGGCGGTCGTTTCGCTTTTTGTTCAATGTTTGCAAATGATTGCTGAAGGGAAAAAAATCGGCTTAAACTCAACACTGGATATCTGTTTAGTGTAGCGCGTGTCGTCACTAGGATTTTGGTTGTGTTGAGTAGAGCTGTGCATGAATCAGCCGTGACTCGAAATGAGATGCAAAATGGCCGCAATAAAAAAAAAAAAAAAAAAAAAAAAGAAGCCAAATGTGAATTTGAAGCGCACTCTTCGAAAGCGACACCCGGAAGTGTTTGTTCGTGTCAGGGATTTTTTTAGTTAGCTATTAAGCATTTCATGAAACAAATAGCGAACACAGATTTTGGATACAAGTCTGAGTTCTGGTGTTGAATGCTTTTAGCATGTCTCATAAGTCGTTCACCACAATAAAATGACAGGGAGAAAAGGAGTCGCAATGTACATCATGATCAGATGAGCTAACAGTGAGTTTTGTTTTTTTTGTATTTGTTCTTCTACCGTTGCACGGGAAAAAATTTCCCACGCCGTGACAGCCGGTCATTGGCCCAGAGCGAGAAGGCTGCCTGGCCGCCGAGGCATGATCATGTTAAAAAAATGATCATTTTTAACATATGATCATTTCTTTTGGTGATTCTGTTGTCGAACTTGGTTTCCCATTTCTCGTTTACGGCCAAGAATTGTCATTTTGGGCCGTCCCTAAACGTGATTTACGTGAAGTGTTATGGTTGTCCAGAGAACAGCCATAAGCACACATATGCTATTTTATTTTATTTTTTTTGGATTGTGTCGGGTCTCTCACACTTTAAAAATCGATTAGGCTTCTAAAAATTGCTACGCGTGTACCCAGCCTGAAAAAAAAAAAGTCAACAGTAAGTTTCCCACCTGATAAAAGTTACGTGTCATAAAACTAGCATACATTCCACACCTTGGCGTTAGCGTCTTTTCGCCGACCCATCACATGTCAGATCTGCAAATCTCCAAAGGCAAACATTTTCCTCCAACCTATCTCCCACTCTTCTTCCTATACAAACGCCCGCATTGTTCTCTCCCTACCTATGTATCTTTGCATTCCCCCCCCCCCCGCTTGTCTGTGCGTCTTGCCGTTGCGAAGCTGAGATACGTAGGCCTATAGCCTCAGGGTGAATCACTCCTCGGGATACGCCAGGTACGAGTTGCATGTCATCCTGAGACGGCGCAGACGGAAAGAAAGGTGGCGAAAGGCTAGCTCTTCACTTCGCACCCCGTCTGTGACCGCCCACTCACCCTGGCGAGTGCGCGCTCTTAATCATGACATTATGGAGTGCCGCTCTGAGGGGGATTCACGGGGGCGACTCGAGATTATTTTGGCTTAGAACCTTAGATCACGTCGCCTCATTAAAAACAGTTAAACAGAGACATTGAAAACGCCGGATCACATCTCGGAGGCAGGCCGTCACTCCTCCACGTGATCCTCCGCCGTGATCCCTCCTCACGCCGTCCCTCGGGTTGGGAGGCTTTGCTCACAAGTCTGACGCACAAACGCACCCTGAAGGTTTGACTCGAAAGTCAGAATCGAAGGAAAGCCATGCGGGGTTTGATTGAAGGATAAAGCGCATACAAGTGGGACCAAAACAGAAGGCAGACATTGTTTTTTCATTAGGGGGGTAGGGAGGGGGAGCGGCGGGGGGGCTCAAAGGCAATACATGAACGTGAGGCAACGTCTTACCAGAAAGGCGATGAGGCTCCGTTGGGTGCTCTCCCATTGAAAACAGCTTTTAATGTACCGCAATGTGTACAGAACCGCTGTGCTGATTTTCCGAACCCGATAGATATTGTGAGCAAGAACCTAAATGGGGAACAATTGCAACCAAATAGCGGTTGGGATCATTGGAGATCGCAGACATGATGTTTTTGTTGTTTGTTTTGTCTTTGTGTTTATGACTGAAATGAGGCTTGATCACAGACACCCCCCACATTAACTGAAAAAAATTGTCAGGACTTTTTTTCCAATACGTATGTACAGGGGGGGGACTTTAAATGTGTGTGTCAAACTTTTTATCATAATAGAAGACTGTGGTGATACCTTTTTCGAGAACTTTACATTTTCCTCGGTGAATTTTTCTTCCTTTGGTTGGAAACTTCGAATACCAGCTCGAACCTAGCAGGAGTCAGAAGAAAACAATTCTTTTCAGATCTCAACCTATATGGTGCATCTTTTCAAATGATTTTCCGCTTACTTGATTATATATAACCTCTAAGACAAGTGTGATGGTTCCTTTGGCTGGGCCACTCAAGTCCTCTTTCTTTAAGTAGAGACAAATCTGCTGCTCGTTTTGAACCTTTGAACACAAGTCAGACAATATTGAGTACAATTGACTTTTGAATTGCGTGTACACAAAAAACAGGAGCCGCAAGTGAATCGATGATTTTTGTGGCTCGGTGATGAAGTGCTGCCACCATGAGTGAAAATACAACCCATGCTTTTACGCTCTTGATGGCGTTCAAGCCATTCTTGCATCGTTTCGCCAAATTAAACAGTTGACCAATTTATGATCATTTTTTTTTAATTAAAGGTGGAGAAAAAAAAAATGCGCAGCAGCTTTCCTTTTCACAACGTCAACGGGCAGAACAGACACGCCGTGGCCTACACGCCCGACAAACTTACAGTCAGTAATGGAATAGCCACTTTGCCCAAAAAGCCTGGTGCTTTGTCTCCATTTTCATCCAGGATGGTCAGCTCCACCACATCATGAATGTCCTTAACGGGGCTGCGGCATGACAGCGGCAGACATGCTGTAATATAAACCATGAAAGGTGGGAGGTGGGGGGCATTGGCCTTCTTACAATGTGATTGCTTTGTTCCACTCTGGATTGACGCTCTTGTAGATGGTGTGAGTTTGAAGTTTGCCATTTCCGAGCGCAATCACACAATAGGGGTTGCTTTTCCCTGCAAATGGCAATGCGGCGTTCATAACTGACATCAAATCGTTGTTGAAAAGTGGCGCGGCGAATGGTTACCATTGATGTCCGTGGCGGGAAGCTCATTTGCTTTTAAAACCTTGACTTGGAGGAAACCGATTTCTCCCGTGGAATTATATGAGTTACGAAGGCTCTGCAGGGAAAAAATAAAAATAAAAAAATTGGGAAAACAAAAAGAAAAGACACTCAATTAGCAAATGTAATGAGAAATCCTTCACCGCAGCTTTTGGTGTAACAACAAAAATATGAAGGAAGACGTTTGTGTTTGGCTATTTATGAGTGTATTAAAGCCATTATTCATGTTATTCACGTTTTGTGCACAGTGCTTTGTGTTCCAACTGCGACTGTTGAGAAAGCGCCATATAAGCAAAGTTGAGTTGAGCGTATCATGGGTCAATTTCGAAATCCCACTTGAGACGAGGCAGACCACCTCTGTTTTTATGGGCGCTCGCTTTCTTTTCTCTTTGTGCTGCAATTTACAAAAATAGTGGCCGGGTTGTCATAGAAACAAAGGTCGTTACGTGGTTTTGGCCCGGCAATCGAGTGGAGGTGAGCCTTCTTTCCGAAATGTGCATGTGAGCGTGGCGTTATGAATTTTGCTGGACGACTAAAACATTGGTGTTCAATCAGCCTGCCATGCATGTTTTTGGAATGTGGGAGGAAACCGGAGTACCCGGAGAAAACCCACGCAGGCCCAGGGAGAACACGTTTGCATAATACCGTCCCGATAAAAATTTTTCTACAGAAGCTTTTTCAAGCAACGGGTATTTTCCGCTGCTTAACTCATTCAGTACCAGCCAATTCTAGACCAAGTCTGAAAAGACGTTTAAAAACATCTTTGGGAGTGAATGAGTTAACAATGTTATGGTAACTCATGAAAGTTGTGGGCATTTTGATAAAACCAACGCACACGATCTCTGATCGCACTTCCCGAAATGTCTTTGTTTTGTGCAAAAGCAAAGACTTACAAATTTCTCCACCGTAGCGTCTCTCTCATCCGGCTTCTCCAAAGGAGCGTTCTCGATGTCGGAGACCGAGACTCCCCAGCAGGGTAGCAGGGTCACCAAAAAGACCAGCCTGCCCTTTCCTGGATCCAGCATTTGAGTGTAGAGCTGCCTCTCGTTAAACACAAGGTTGGATAGGTCAACCTCAAACCTACGACACGCAAAAAAAGGGGAAAATGGTTTCACCGGGAAGGTAACGGGGCTGCGCGGAGGTGAGCGAACATTACCCAGCAGGAAGTACTCACATTCCCCACGATTCCTCACCCTTCCTGCCTCTCTTTAAATGCACCTGCACCTGCAGAGGTTCCTGGTTATCTGCAAACTGATTGAAGTCAAACCGCTCTCTCCACTGGGGATTGGCTTGAATGCAGAGGTTCTGGGAGACAATAAAGGCAGGCTCATCTCGTACACGCCGACATTTACATTTACGGCGTTATCAAACCGAACGGCGTCTGCGTGACAGGTGGATTAAGTCACCGTTGCAGGACAACCGGCTGAGAAAAAGGAGGTGCTGGCGCGCCGGCGTTGGCGTGCGCCCGCCCGCACACTTCGGTAGCCACGCTGGGATTGTAAACACTGACAGCTCCCAATTAGAATGGGCTTTGTTCGACAAACAAACAAACAAGTGGAGAGGGACGGCTGAGAGGTTTTTACAAAGAAATGACACGACAGCGGCGACACGCCGACGACTCGCCGGGTTGGGGAGGGTGGGAGGAAAAACAAGTCCAGGTAGATGAACGGAGGCGTGCTGCGTATGCAAATGAGAGAGGCAACGGAGCCCGGCAGCGCTGAGTGAGTGGCAGCCCCGGCCCGCTCTAATGAGCTGCCTTTGCCGCGGCCCAGTGAGCCAAGGTGGAGGTGAGTCACAGACGAGTACCCGCTGCGGCGAAGGAATCTCACCCCCCCCCCCCGCAAAAGATAAAACAAAGTAAAAAGAGCGTGTCACAAAAAAGACAGGAGAGCGTGAGAAACCAGGGAGGGTTTTTTTTTTTTTTTGAAAGTCTAACCTTGCTCTTGTATTTCTGATCGCCCAGACGAAAGCGGACATAGATGTCGCCCTGTCCACACTGCGGCAGATCTTGGCCCTCCACCAGGGTGATGGCCAGAGCCCCCGTCCACAAGCGGCTCTTGGGCTGACTCCTCTGCATCTCAGCCGGGCTCTGGTACTGAATAGCCTTCTGTGCAACGCAGATGTTGTGTTATTACCATGGTGCAGAGGTGAGAAGATGCATTTTTCCAAGGGATCAGACTTGAGAAGCCATTTTGCTGCCGACATTATTTACTTCCTCCATTTAAAAGCAGATATTTGAGATGTTGAGTGCAGCCTTAAAGAGAATTGTTTGGGGTTGTCAGCTACAAATCTGGCTCATGTCAAATGCATCGTCTTGTGCCAACCTAAAAAAAACACCAGCTGCATTTCAAAAATTCTTCACCTAATTTGAAAGAAGAAAAAAAACCACAAAGAGGTATTGTAGATATTTCCAGTGGTTAACATTGTCATTTTGTAGATTTAATTACGTTGTTTTGTTGGTGCAGCACTTGTAACCAATTCAGTCCTGATTAGCCTGTCAGCCCATGTCGAGGTTTTTTTTCTTCTTCTAAATACAAGCACTTTAAAAGTTAATTTAAATAAAAAAAAAAAAAAAAGGAACCAAATGTACGCATGCTGAGAAATTTTCTTTGGATTTCATTGTGACAAGTTACTAAAACAAATGTACGGGCAGCAAAAGTATATTTTTCATTCTCTACTTTTTTTACTTTTAAGGAAAGGAATTGAGTCACTATATGTAGAGGGTCTACTTTTGCACCCTCTGGTTATAACCTTGGTTTCTGTTGTGTCTCAGCGAATTTTGCACAACAGGACAGACATTAAAATAAACAAATCAATCAAATCAGTCAATCAAGGCAATAAAAAGATTGGAATAAAGACACAAATGGCATAAGAAAAGACACAGATATGCAGTCAACACCCACGATTCACAAATGTACCTTTTTTTCCCGTGGGGACTATTTTCAGCTATTCACTGAAAATCTCAACCGTTCGCTCCTTTTGTGCTCTTTCTGAAATTACCTAAGATGTCACGATATTCTGCCATAATGAGAATGTACAAACCGCTGTCAAGGGAATATGTTGAGGGGAAGCATTCCGAACGTTGCAAGGTCTTTGCGTGAGAGGCACGAGCAAAGTTTAGCCTGTGTTGTTGAAGGAAATTACAGAGAGTCTTCGCCATGTGCATATACAACACTTTCAGCACGTTTATTTTTTTTCAAGCTCAAATCATTTGTAAGCCATTAATTTTTCCGGCTCATGTTGCCGGATAAGTTTTAAATTATATTCGGATGTTTGGGGTGCTTGTGGATCCCCTGTCTGCCATTTACACTGCAAATGTGGCTAAATAAGTAAATAATGTACACTGTGTGACAGAATATGTTGCTGTTGTGTGCAGCAATTTGTTTTGTTTACAATTCTTACGGTCGTTAAGAATGTTAAAACATTGCCGGCCCACTCAAGTGTTTCACAATAACGACAGCTTGACGTTCCATCACAACTAGGAGGGTCCCGGAAGGAACTGATACTCCAACCTTTAAGGTTCTACTGTACGTGCAAACCGCTCGCCCTCCCCTACCGCATACATGTTGCCGCCTCATCTTGACACCTCCTCCTGTTTCTCCGAGCGTTTTAAAAGTAAGACAAGGGTTTACACTTTGCAACACATCTCTGCTGGAGGACATTAGCACATCTCTTTTCTGACAGGCAAGGCTGGCAAAGAGAGAGAGAGAGCGAGCGAGCGAGCGAGCGAGCGAGCGAGCGAGAGAGAGAGAGAGAGAGAGAGAGAGAGAGAGAGAGAGAGAGAGAGAGAGAGAGAGAGAGA
>CAAKHF010001964.1:60654-72582 GCA_901007745.1 Hippocampus kuda | reverse complement strand
CAAAAAAGACTGGCACCCAAAAAAAAAAAACCACTCCTTCCACGTTAATCTGAATGCCTCAACTGTGGACGTCCAATCAATGTCCCCAAAAATACACCAAATGAAAAGACTGAGGGACAAAATTTTGAACAGGTACTTCAAAGTTTTTGCTCACACGGGCTGTTCCACGTCAAACGTGACCCAAGTCTTCTACAATGTCTCAAAGCGTGCGATAAATAAAGGAAGATGGCGGTAAGTCAGGATGTACCGTTCCCAATTTTTGGAAGACCAAGCACAAGAATAGTTTCATTTTAGTACTTGCCGATACCGAGCAATTGATACTTGATGATAAATGTACGTTTTGCAGTTGCTCCTACACCAGCTGCGCCGAGGAAAGATGCCAGAATACAGTTGTGCGGCATCTGCGCCAAGAACGACGCTATCATTTGTAAGCGAACCTTCGAATCAGTTTCCTGTACAAAGGGCTACCTGGGGAACTTAAGTAGCACCTAACCGTTTTTTAAAAAACGGTCCATGACGCAGAGGGCCCTGACAATGGCGGGTGGTGATTAGCGACGCAGCACGCTTGAACAGGCCCAGTCTTTTAAAAACAACCTCGCACTATGTTTTCTTAGCAGGCCCGGTTGACCCAAACGACCTGGCGCTAATCAGCTAACAGCGAGACTGGACAACGCAAACGGGCACGAGATTAATCGGGCAAGATTAAAAGGCCGACTCTCCAAGAAAGATCCAAGTTTGCGTTGTCAGACAAGTCACTCGGAAGACGCGCCGCAGGTGGCCGGTCTGGAGAAGTTCGGCGATGGCCAGCGGGGGCTTAAGACAAAAATGCTTTCAGCTCAAACGCATTTGAAAGCGCTCGCTAACGTAAGCGGCGGCGGCCGCCGTCGGAATTGAGCTCGCAACACCGAAAAAATTACCCGAAGGTGTAACCATCTCAAAATGATTGGCGGGCAGCTCGATGCGTTTGCTCATCGGCTGCCCTTTGACCGGCTCGTGGCAGATACGGGGTCAATATGCGCCGTTTGGCTCTGCCGGACTTTGAGCTTGAGCCCGCTAACTTGACCAAGACAAAAAGACCACCGATAAGAACGATTGCTCTTTTTGGGGTCCGCTTATTTCAAGTCGTGCCCGGCTGCCCGGTTGAGGGCAAAAAGGACTGAAAGACACGGCAAGAGACAACAAGGCACATAAAGCGCGCTCCACTCATTGAGTAAAGCCAGGGAGAGCTGGGATTTACGGCTCAGTTCCTGTTCTTAGGTGGTGGCTGCCCCCAAATGCCCACCCCTACCCCCCACCTCTGGGCTTCTTTCATGCTGCCTGCAGCACTCAGTCCGGAACTTTCATTCCTCGGGTTGCCTTTGTATTGCACTTATTGCACGGGAGTTCTTTTTTCTTTTTTTTTTTTGAGGGGGTGGAGGGTTGTTCTTTCCATTGTATGGGGACAGAGGCGGTGGGAAGTAACAAATGCTCAATTTTGGGGACTCAAGTAGATTTGAGCAGCATTTCATTTTCGGACCACACTTGACTTTAACCGCCTCCATTTGAACAAAAGAGATCTACTTTATTGACATCTTGCGTGTCAAAATAGGCTCGCTGCTTTTTTTTTTCTCCCCAACATCTGCACAAGACAGAACGGAAATAAATAAATAATAAACAGAGAAATAAAAAAATAACAAGACAGCAACGACATGGATGAACGCGAATCGGAAAGCGAATGATGATAATGGTGATGCAACAAATTCGCACGGCTTCATGGAAAAATATTTTTTGATGACGGCTCCAGAATGAAGTGTGCCAAATGCGTTTTCTATGAAACCAATACTCAAAATTAGGTTTAAGGTTTCTTTTTTTTTTCCAGACAATGGCTTTTTTTCCCACTCTGAAAAGAAAAACTCTTACCTGGCTGACAGTTTCGGCTGTCGCTTCAGCCTTCATCGGAGCTGTCAATATTTCCTGGTGACGTCTTAAAAAAAGCTGGCCGGGTCGGGAGCCTTATTTTGAAGGTTTCTCTCGCATTGACAACTCCGATGAAGGCTGTAGCAACGACCGAAACTGTCAGTCGGGGAAGAGTTCTTTTCCTCTTCGCAGAAGAAAAGAAAAAAAAAAGCATCTTAGCACTAATATGCTTCATTTTTAATTCATTCAATAATTCATTTTTCATTCTGCACTTCAGAATATTTCAGACTGTGTACATCCTGACTTTCACTGAAGGAATTAAATCAGTTCTCTTCGCAGAAACCTTCGATCCTTCCACTCGAGCACGGCACGTTTTCGACCTCCAAAAGACCGTGACCAAGGGAGCGCTCTCAAACAGACCACAAAATAACAAAAGCATTTTTGTGGAAGAAGCTCCGGCTCATTTGGACATGGAGCATCTTCGACGTGCGCGCGCATCAGCAAGCCGCAAATGAAACCATCAATGGTGGGCATGGAGGAAGCTAAAGAGGGTTGGTGCCAGTGATCAACAGACAGCCAGGGGCCAAACATGTTGGACCAATCATGACGCCATCAGACTGTGCGCGTGTGTGTGTGTGTGTGTGTGTGTGTGTGTGTGTGTGTGTGTGTGTGTGTGTGTGTGTGTGTGTGTGTGTGTGTGCGCGCGCGCGCGCGCGCGCGCGTGTATATACTGCGACAAGTTGGCCAACAGTAAGCTCTTTCTTCCAGGAATGGGGATACCTCGCCATTAGTGCTGGTCACGGAGTCATTTCCAAGACTGGCATCTCAGCCTTCAACGAACGCGTCGTCCCTCCGTCTTCCCCCTTTGAGCTGAGGCCATTACATCCCATCAGTGGCGCCGAGAAAAAAGCATTAAAAAAAAAAACGCACTGTGTCTTCCTTGGCTCCTGTCGAGGAGCCATTGCCAATGGGTGTTCCCATGGCAACAGTCAAGAACAGTTTGAGGTAATAATGAAGCAGTGGCATCCTTTTTTGTTGGGGGGGGGGGGGTTCCCTCAATGTGGCGGGAACACCGGCAAGAAGGAGGCGTCAGTTTAGACTCCGGCTTGGTGCTTGCCGGTCGTAAGCGGTGACACGGAGCCCAACAAAAGACTTGGAGTCGGGCCTGCAAGTGTGCCAGGCAGCAATGAGATTCCATTGCACCTCCAAATGTCTTCAGAATGCGATGAGCGCCACGCTTGAACCCCACACGAACATAATAATCGTGTGTATGATGACTGTTTTCTCTTTCCTTTTACTATTTTACTTACCTTGCTTTCTGTCAGTTTATTACAGTATATGTTTTTATGTTCAATAAACAACAACAACAACAACAACACGATACTGCACCGGAATTCATTCATTCTTAAATGAATATGAAACATGCTTATCTGCCATTAATAGCCACGAAACCGGGGACAAATCTCAAGGGGTATTTTAGTCGCGAAATGGGTCCTCGACCTTAAATCAGGTACACACGTTAGGATAAACTCTCCGATTTGAAGCCCGTTTCCCCACTTCCAATCAAAATTGACAAGCACCCATTTATCAATGTCTCTATTATCTCGTGGTGTGGGGTGTGTTCAGCCAGATAATGACATAGCAATAATCGTGACAATTTTGAGCACCGTTAAGGTCAGCGAAAGCCGAGTAAGCGGGTGTCTGAAAGATTATCCTGAGCTATCTCCCTGTGGTGTGGCCCGTCCGTGTTTAGGCAGGTGCAGACATACCAAGAATCAGGCCAATTTTGAGCCCGTTCGCCAGTTTCCGATCAAAGTCAGCCTGATTATCACATTTGTCGGAATGACAATGCTGAGTGATTATCCTGTGGTGTGAAGGATTTGAAAGCGGGTACGGACATACCGATAATCAGGCCAATTTTGAGCCGCAATTTCAGCGTTCCTTATCAAAGTCACCAAAAGTTACTTGATCGTCTTTAAAAGACTGTCCTGAGCTTTCGTCATTTGTTTGACATCCCCCCCAGCCCCTCCCTCCCTCGCTCCCACCCACCCACCTTGAAGGGGACTTGAATCCATCAGCCCAACAGAGCTGAACACCAAATCCTTTTCATCCCAGTTTCCCAACCAGCACAACTTATTCGCCTTTTTTCCAGAATAGTTTAAAGTTCAGAGAGGTCGACAGTGAGCGGCAAACATCTACAAGGGCAATTCAAAAGTATGAAAAGCAACTCGGCTCACCTCTTTTTGGTTTCGGGAAACTCTCGTGCAAGTGAAAGACAACTTTCTCCACAAAGTGCTGAATGTTGCTGTGCTCCGGGCCCCGGACAAACACTATCCAGTCGTGCGTGAAGCCTTCCACCGTGGGTTTCTTTCGGAACTGGGCGCGGTGGCCGAGTTCGAGTTTCACCTGAACGGCGCCCTGGGAAGGGAGATGTTGATTTGTCATCCTTGGGTAAATCATGACTAATCGGTCGCAAGGTTTGAAACATTTGCTTGAGAATTAAAAATCAACTTTTTTCGGGTGAAACGTACTACTTCGGAAATGCTCATCTTCACTGAACGCTGCATCATACTGAGGGTTACTAATATGTTGCTAAGCTTGGAAAAGGTGCATTTATGCACCAGTAACATGGTATGCGAGCAATCCCCCCCCCCCAAATTTTTGACAACAGACTTGAATTGAGCAGGTGTACCTATTGAAGTGGTCGGCAGAGCAGACTTCTATTTGACTTGGGGAGGGGAAAAAATAACGAGTACATTCAAATCACACATAAGTCAGTACAGTGGAAAAGAAATTCCCCAGTTAGGAATAACATCACATCACAAGACAGGGGAGTAACGAGTACTCTCCATTACACTTAAGAGTATTTTGTAAACTTGAATATGGATGTGACTATCCAAGTCACCAAATAACTATTTCGGACTCGGGGGAAACCGTTTGGGAATACATACTTTAAGGCCGTGAAAAAAAAGGCAAAGATAGCGGGACGTACAGGCTAAAGCTAGCGTGCTGGTCAAATCCTTTTTACGGAGTGAAAAGGACCGACTCCTCGGGTGTGACATATACAAGCATTGCCTTCATTAAGGCAGCCGAGCCGGCCCCGAACCCTCCCGAATGGCTACTCACCGAATTGGCCATTCCCGAGGCCCAGCGTTACTGCGTTTTCATGGGGACGGAGTTGGGAAAGAGAGTGCAGCCAGGTAAATCCAATCCGCGCGTGACCGCAGACATGATCGCCACTCACTGCGCTCCAAGTCACATTCAAGACTTTCCAAGACTCGCCGGCGGTCAAGAGACCAGATATAAAACAATACACGTCCGATAGAGACTTTCAAAATAAAGCAAAGTCACCCGACGTCGCGCTTACCTGTATGGAGCATGATTTATTTGATAGTCAGGAAAATATAACCAAAATAAATTAAATATTTTTGTTGCATCGGTGCTCGTTTCATCATTTACAGTTTTCCAAAAATAAAAAGTAAAAATATAATGCTTTTACTCTGAATGCAAAAGTTCATTGTGTTACCCGTGATCTTTTGCTCAATCCCGATAGCTTGTTGAATGAGCAGCAAAGCGCATGCGTAGCCCATGTTCGAGCGAGCACGAGAGGGTAATAATAACCAATGGGAGAAGAGAAGGGAAGCAGTAGTCACACTGCCTTCGGGTCCCCCTGGCAGACTGTGAAAATGATATGTAGTCCTAAAACAAAATATAGGTCGTCAGATGTTATCGATACCATTCACTTTAAATTATATGGCACTGTATATTAAACACCTGTAAAATTAGGCTTTACTGGCTATACATTTGTAATAGTAAAGAGTCATCACAGACATTCTAAACCTAGCGTCAATCTTGACCCTTGGCATCTGCCGTACTTCCATGCTCTTCGTGTCAGTAAATGAGGTAAAGATTGTCAAACCATTCAAGTAAAAACTTTAATTCTGCTTTAATTGAGATTCTGACATTCTTCAATGTGCAACTAGAATGCTTGATGTACAACGGGTCATATAGTGTACAACTTGCTGGGCCGATTAGGATCTTGTTGGTATTTGATGTGTAGCTGTTAGCAGGTTAGCCTCAGTGTGGTTTATTACGGTCACAGCTGTGCTGACTTGATATATGTAAAGTACGGTTTTTTTTAAACAAAATACAAAAGTCCAAATAAATCCACCTATCAATTACTATGCTCAACTGCACCACTGCCGCAATTGATTAAAAATTCTATTTTAATTTAGCTTGATAGAACCACGTTTAGAAATGAGTCCATTGTTTAAACTCTTGTTTGTCAGCTTGATTTTATTGTACACGAACGTCCACTAGAAATGCATGTTTGAAAATACAATACACTGGTCTCGGCGCGTGTTGCATTTTTGATTGTTCAACAACCTTCTTTCATTCAGCCATTGTGCTAATTCCTTCTTTGTGTTTTTTAATAATAAAACATAGAAGACAAAAGAAAAAAACGTATTCAAGGAACATGAAATTGTGGAATATTTTCCGTATTTAGGCTCAGAACAAACGTCGTTTGGGGTTGTTATAACTGATGCTGGGCTGTTTTCTGTTAAGTGATTTAATTGATCTGTCATACATTCGAAACTCAACTACAGTGACCAAAGATGGATTTTGTCCTCATTTAGCAATAACAGGTCCAATAATATGCCTGCTTTGGCGCATGGTCAAAGGCCACTCTGACTCCCGGGTTGTGTGTTTGGCGTGTGCACAGCAAAGCCTCGTTGGTGTCCTTTCTAAAGCGCTATTGGCTCAACAAGTGCCGCTAATGCAGACCTTTGCAGTTGCAGGTCCATGTTATTCAGCAGTCTGGAAAATATGCAGTAGAAACTGCTCGAACGCGTCAATGCCCAAACGCTTCGAGGCTTTACGCTTAGAGGCTTTACTGAGTAAAGTTGAAAAACCCCAAGGACGCATGTTTTGACAGCTGAATGAGACTTGAGCACCTTGTCAAACTTCACGGATGTTCATTTTGAAATGACGGTACAAGAAGATGCATTTGAAACCTGTCCTGTTCTTTGCCGTATGTTTTTTAAAAAAAATTTTTGCGGCAGGTGCAGCAGACTTACCAGCTCATGTCGCTTGTCAAGCAGCCTGGTGGTGAGAGCCAGAGGCCCTGCGTGCTGCTGTTGGACAGTAGAGCACACTGGCTTATCAAGTAGATAACAGTTTTGGGGGGAGGGGAGGGGACGAGGGGAGGTTTGCTTGGGTGGGTGCTGGGTTCACACTCATTGCCTGTGTTTCTAGTCATGTTAAACCCTTACATCGTTTTGTTTTGGGTTTTTTTTTGTGTGTGTGCTGCTGCTCCTGCTGCAAATTGTATATCAATCGTTCTGCTTTTTTTTGGGGGGGGGGGGGGGTAAAGCAGCATATCCAGTAATGTTCAGCTTCTGATTCCCGCACATTTGAGAGTCAGCTCATGTCAGGCCCGCTAAGTCGAGAGGATGCGGGTCCACCATTCTGTTGCCCTGTGAATCATGGAATGATGGTTTATGTCACGGCTTGAGGCCGATAATGTGACTACACGAGACGGGGATCGTCTTTCAAAGGCCCCAACGTCTCGTACACCTCAGAGCGTCACCGTCCTCGGAAACTTTGTGTGAGGCGACAGGTGGTGGCATCACTTGTCTTTCACAGGCTGACACCTGATACTTGTTTTTAATGGCAGGGTGGGGCCGGGCACTGACACCGTGCGACCATGCTTAAAAAATACAGAGTTCCTTACTCAGTTCTCCTGCTTTCATAGGCATGATGGAGGCCTTAAAGGTGCGACTTGACTTCCAGAGCCCCATCATACAAGTCGAGGTGAGCTGCGAACGCATCTACAGTGGGAAATCATGATTTCCATGGTTCTATATTGATGATCGCAAAACAATAGCCAAAACAAAAGTCACAAAGTCTCTCTAAATCATCCAAGTGTCTTGGTTGCCCCTTGGCAACTCGAGGCTTCAGCTCCGACTGCAGGTTCTCTATGGGGTCGAGGTCTGGAGATTGACTTGGTCGCCCCACGGCCTGAATATGCTTTTTTGTGAGCCACTCGTTTCTTATCCTGGCAGTCGATTTTGGATCGTTGTCATGCCGGAAGACCCAAGACCTGATTTCACTGTTCCTGGACTTTGCAGAAAACCTCACACGCCACACTGTTTTCACCGAAGCCTTCTCTGGGTTGTTAGATGTTGACAGGGAAACGCAAGAATTGAAAAATGTTAAATTCAGCTGTGATGACATCTCAGCTTGTCCAATTGGAGAGATGGTGGCGGAGTGATTTCAGAGCGGGAGCGAGATTTTGGCCGCCTGCCACGGTGAAAACAGCATTGAGCAGGAGATGGAGGAATCAGTCAGAAATGTAGCGTCCCCTTGTGCCAAGCTGTTTAGAAAAAAAAAAAAGAAGAAGTTTGTCATACTTCCGAAGTCGTCTGCATGGAGCTTTTTTTGTTTTGCAGGCGGTGAGAAAGCTTGTTGCTGCTGTGCTGAGGGAGAAAAGCCAGACTGGACAAATCAGCCTGTCCTCCACGCAGGTGATTCCCTTCAATGTCCTGTTTTTGTTCATGCCAGTGTGCATGCCAACGACGGCGCGGTGGTACGCCAGCCTGCGTTTCGGTGCGAGCAACTTGGGGTGACTTGTGTGCGTGGATGCTGGGCTGCCTCGCCGCGTGCCCTGTGATTGACTGGCAAAGGTTCGCGCAAGCTCAAGCAGTTCCGTCACGTCAGGGCTCGGCACTGGAGACTCTGTGGGAGCGGTGCTGCGGCGACGGCGCCGTGGTGCGTTCGGCCTGCTGTGACGCCGTCGTGCTGCTGGTGGACCAAGGCCACGCCGACCCGCGGCAGGTCCTCAACGGCGTCCTCAACCTGCTGCCTTCCGCACGGTACACCTTGTCAGCCGCGCCTCGCGGTTCTCTTCCTTTGTGCTGGCTTTTTGACCGGGGCTGTCCTCAGGAACGTCCACGGGTTGGTTCAAGTCGTGGGGAAGCTGCTCCAGATGCAGGCGGACCGCCGAGACCGCGACGCAGGCTTCACTTGTCCTTACGGGATCAGGTCAGTCGTGTGCAGCGGCGCTTCGTAAACCGCTGCGCCGTGGCACTTTCATGTGCGGTGAAATGTCATCGGGCGTGCCGTGCCAATTTCACTTCACCCTCGGAGGCTTTGCGCTGGCCATTTGTGTTTGTACAATTTCAGCCGTGTTCATGTTTGTCTGATTGAGTCATTTCGAACTCCATCCGTTTAAAGATGCTCACCGAGATTATTAGCAGGCTAAAAAAAAATCTAAAGAGTGCAAAGAAGAGATCTGAACTTCCTTCCGTGCGGATTGATGGGACCAAGGATTAGTTTAAGTGGGCCTTTGGGGTACCTGCGTGACCCTCAAGACTTCACCCTGGATTTGACTTGAAGTGTTTAGTCTGGATTTGCAGAGGCGCAGGCAAGTCTTTAAAAGAGGCAGTGCTTCATTAATCCACGACAGTTTCCACTCGCTTTAAAAGTAGCATTGGATTGGGGGGGAGGAGGATCCATTTTCCAGCAAATTAAAAGAGACGCGATGCTTTTATTTTTTTTTTCCCGCAATTGCTCACAGTTCCAAGTTTCCATCAAGAGCAACTTTTATGTCCCCTTGACACCCGTCCTGTCCCGTGTTGTTGTCCTCTTTTGCATTGACACAGGAATAGTCCCCACCCATACATAACAGCCCTGGAGAACCGTCCGGACTGCTGGACCGCCATTCTGGCCGTGATCGCTGAGTTTGTTCAGCAGGCTGTTGACAGGCAAGCCCCTTGCACCTCCCATGCCAATTGGCTTCTTGCTTGCCGGAATGGTTGCAATGTTGTTGTCTGTGATGACCCAGAAATGAGCCCGCCTACGTGGCCATGCTGGTCCCCTTCCTACGCTACCTCTACTGCCAACCCGAGAGGCGGCCCGAGCACGGCTTCCTCCGACAGGGTCTCCTGCGGACGCTGCTCCCCGCAAATGCGGTCGGCGCGCCTGCCCCTCAGAACAAAGAGCTGGATGAGGATTCGCCGGCATTCGACAGCCTGCTCCGGTGCCTCTGCCGGCTGGTGCCGCACATGCCGGTAAGTCGGAGCAAAGTGTGGCTGACGTACAAATGATTGCTGCGATGGCAGGATTTTTCACATTCAGAATCAGATTTATTGACCAATTGCAGTTTCAAGTTGCCGACGGAGTGGCACCACTTCTCATGATGTCAGAGGTTTTCGAGCTGGATGCAGACGCCTCCCGATTGTAGACCGTGGACCCCTTGGCTTACTGTATTTATAATGACAGGTGGACTGTGTGGAGACGGTGCTGGAGCTGCACTGGATGATCGGCGCCCTGCTTCCCAGTCTGTCCGTGAAGCGCCGAGAACCGTGGAGGAGCGAGAGGCTGCGTCTCCTCCTCCAGCTGCTCTGCGCCTGTCAGCGCTGCCTCGGCTTCAGCGGAGACTGTCGACCTCTCGTCGACTTGATGATGGAGCTCGTCCCGACGTGCCGACAGGTCAGCCGGCGTGACTCGTATGTTTCATCGGCATTTGTGCGTCCAGACTACAGTTACGAAGACGAAGCGTGATACATTTGTTTGTAGGAGCTGCCTTTTGATGAGCTGTTAATGGGTGTAGCCTTGCTCCTGTTTGAGGCCCCCGCAGCACAGCAGAGTAGCCTGCTCAGTCTAGGTAAAAAAAAAAAAAAAAAATGACTGAAAAATGATATCCACGAATATACACACATGCATGCAGTATGCATGCATACAGGATATCTGCAAATAAACGGATACTGTACACACTTATTTGCAGACAGTCTATAAACATTTTTTTTTTGCTAATTTTTACAACCTTCTGTCCACATTCCAGTGCTAACTTTAGTGCCCGAGCACACTGAGCTCTGTCACTGGGTGAGTCCAGTCCTGGTTCTTCCCGTGCTGCAGCTCCTGTCCTGTTCGGATCTCACCGAGCCGCTCGCAGAGCGACACACGCATGACCTCAACCAGAAGCTAGCTCAGCGCGTGCTACACAGCGTCACCGGGCAGGTGGCTAAACCCCAACAGGTGCCTTGAACTGCAAAATGAACTCATGCTTGCAACTCGCTTGTGTCTCAAATTATCTTTCCCCGCTCCCCAAGTGAATCAAAACACAAATATGGATTGTGCTTCATTGTCATGATTTATAACGACCAGTACATTGATATTCGTTTCATTAGCCCATCTATGACAGTTTTCCTTGTGTTAAGTTATAAAGTTAATGGACTTTTGGAAGACAAAGTTATACGGTTTGTTGAAATGCACAACGTGAAATAGTGCTTAGTTTTACGGAAAAGGTCATTTGGGAGAGGCATGAAACGGCTTGAAGCAAGCACACTCGGCCTCGTTTTTAAATTTTGTTGGTGGTTCAACTCAATTCATTGCTTGTAACGCAAAGCAGAAAATTGCTCATGTCGAGAACAACCGGTTAGTTGAAAAACTCATTTTGTGCCCCCATTGCGAGATAAAGACAACCCTGTCCTTGTCAGTCTTATCTACCAGAGGCGCTTCGTCTCACTCCCTGGTTCAGCGAAGTGAGGTTGACCGTGTCCACCCTACGCCAAGCGATCCATCATCCATCGGCGGCCGTCGACTGGCTCCTCTCGTTCACCTCGGCTCAGTCGTCAAACCAGCGCCTGCCTTGCTCCCTCGCCCTCATGGTCACGCACCTCCTCCTCACAGGGCAGGACGACGTTTGCCGGTTGGCTTTGGACGCCGTTCGGGCCATTGCGGCCACCGACCCCCACCAGGTGAGTGTTGGTGAACCGGCTTAGAAACTCGGGTCTCCAACCTTGTGATTCAGATTGTGTCAATTTTAAGACTTGGGACTTGCTTAGTTATCTAAAACCTATGAAAAATCCATCCATAGGAATTTCTCCATTGCGAGACTAATAAAGGTTTTCTTATTCTTATTCTTATTCTTATTCTTATCCATCCATTTTCAACACCGCTAATCCCGAACTCCGTCACGGGAGGTGGTAATAAACACCGAAACCGGTCTGTTGGTGATCAACACCGAAA
>CAAKHF010001964.1:25775-60634 GCA_901007745.1 Hippocampus kuda | reverse complement strand
ATTGCGGCCACCGACCCCCACCAGGTGAGTGTTGGTGAACCGGCTTAGAAACTCGGGTCTCCAACCTCGTGATTCAGATTGTGTCAATTTTAAGACTTGGGACTTGCTTAGTTATCTAAAACCTATGAAAAATCCATCCATCCATTTTCAACACCGCTAATCCCGAACTCCGTCACGGGAGGTGGTAATAAACACCGAAACCGGTCTGTTGGTGATCAACACCGAAAGACCCATTCAAAATGTTAAATGAAAAGGGGTTGCCTCAAAAAAAAAAAGCCAACTAAGAGACAGACTAAGTTTATCTCTCAATGTGTAACCGACAAAGACAGACAAGCTACGCTAGCCTCTCAGTTTAGCTCACTGACAGCTGCTCAAACAGTCACCGAGCTTCATGTTGGTTTTGCGTTAAATTGAGAAGATAATAATAAAGATTTTACGGTGAGGTTTGGGAGCATGAGAAAAAAAAACCAGCACTCGTCAATGTGTTGGCATAGTTAGCTAACGCGAGAAACAGATGCTGGGTGCATCGTGGCTAATGTGACTGACTTGTGACTTGCAGAAAATCAAGTGAATTTCACTTGAATTTAGTGGAGACTCAACTTGAGTTTTGCCTCACTAACTTTGGCCTTTCTTGAAACCAGTCGATAAGGACTTGAGACCGTCTTGTAGCCATCATCCCACCTATGTTTAGTATGCAGCACCAGTGGTTCAAGTGGCTCTCGGTTGTTCAGTTTTTATTGCTTTTGACAGTCTCTGGGCTACTGAATGAATATAAATCACTGTCAAACTGTGGTAGCTCTCTGCTGGCTACTTAAGTGACATTTCTGCAAATTTTTTTTAGGATAAACTTGACAAAAAAAAAAAAAAAAAACAACTTGCTGCATTCAGCTGTGGGCTTTCTGCTGCTGACAGACTTCCCTCTGAGCCCGTGGGACTGCAATGCGAGTCAGTCCGGCTCCAGACAATGATGTGAAATAGCACGCGGTGCCAAGGCTGCTCGTTAAGAGGATCCCCCTGCTGTTCTAATTGCTCCCACAGTGCCACTTGCACCGAGCATTGATGTCGTGGAAGAAGCCTGTTGACAAATTGGATTGTTCTCCTCAGCCAAGCCCAGCACCTCATGTCTGCATGTAAAGAAAATTGTTGATTCCTTTCTGTTCGAGACAGATTAAAAAAAAATCGACCAATGTAGGAATAAATACAGATTTGGTGAAAACAAATGACAAATGAAAAAAATGAAACTCGGCCTTTGTTTCATTTTGGTGGTCTGGCAGAATTATTTTGAAGAAGAAAAGAAAAATGATGGCCGAGAAGGAAATGTGCCGGCCACTGAAAGAAATCTGATCTTTCTTTCTGGGGCTGCTTTGCTCTGTCAGGCACTGAGTGTCTTGAATCTGTGAAGGGTACAATGGAATCCCAAGACTATCGAGGATTTCTGGAGTAATGCATTGAAAGAAAGCTTGGCCCACCAACACGATATTTACCAAAAACACACACACAAAGATCTGACTATTCTGAAGATCCCTGATCTAAACCCTGTTGAACATCGATGGGAGGAGCTGAAAAATGTGTCCAGAAGAAGGCAAGCTGAATCAGACCAAATATCTCGTCGGCGCCCTGGAGTTGGAGTCGGTTCTTTGCGTTATATGGACCATCTTGCTCACCAACTGATGGGACTTGGTTATTTGAGCCATCGTTTCTCTCTTGTAGGTTCCATCTCTTCTTCCGGTGCTGCTGTTCAAGCTGGGGAAAGAAAAGGATCCAAGCCTGACTCACGCGGTGCTCGACTGCCTGCCAAACCTTGGCACCCACAAGGTACTGGCAAGTAGATGTTCATCAGTTTGTATGAACCCTTTCGTGCACCCTGTTAACTTGATAACATAACACAGTTGTCCACTGTCGTAACCGCTGTCCCTGAAAGGGTCAAAAGAAATATATTCTGGTCAAAGCAGCAAAGTTGCCGTGTCGATAGCTAAACAAAACAAAAAAACAAAAGTGCCTTTGTGTTGCAGCTCTGTGTGCCCACGATCCTGCAGACTCTCGGCACGCTCGCGAGCAGCCTCAAACTCAAAGCCGTGGCCATGCGGCTCACTGCTGCCCTTTGGAAGAAAGAGGTGGGTCCCCTCAACAAATGCCCACTGTTCAAATTGTTCCACCATCACAGTTATTGAGCTGTTATTGATTTCCCCCCACCGTCCAGGACCGCGTTTACCCCGAGCTTCAGCGTCTGCTGGCTCAGCCGGACAACAGCGTGGTGATGGGGAGGGAAACCCAGTGGGAGCAAGTGCTGGCCCGAGCGGCCTGTCTTCGAGACATCTGTCGAGAGAGGTCTCATCACGGAATACGTGCCGCCACGACCATCATTCATGATTATCCCTCCGTCACGCATGCGCGCGCAGTACTTAAAACGCTCGCATACAGAAATCCTTTCACGTCATACTGAAAGACGCTCATATGAAACACGAAGCTGCGCTTTTCAGTCGCGCGTGTGCGTGTGCGTGTGCGTGTGTGTGTGTGCGTGTGTGTGTGTGTGTGTGTGTGTGTGTGTGTGTGTGTGTGTGTGTGTGTGTGTGTGTGTGTGTGTGTGTGTGTGTGTGTGTGTGTGTGTGTGTGTGTCGGTCAGTAATTTTTTTGTATGTGAGCGTTTTAGTTGTGTGACAGCATTTCAGTTGCATGTGTGAGAGTGTTGTATCATGTGTGAGAGCTTTTCAGTAGTGTTAGCATTTAGATGACATCAAAAAAATATTAGCGATTCAGTAATGAATGCGAGAAAAAAAAAGTCAAGTGTGTTTGAGCTTTTCAGTAGTGTGTGTGAGAGTTCCAGAAGGGTACCGTATATTGAGATCTTAGTAGTGTGTGTATTTGTGAGAGTGTTCTAGTAAACCTGAGAGCGTTTCAGTAGCGTATGAGTAAAAAAAAAAAAAATCATTAATGAGCAAAAGAGTCAAGAGTGTGTTTCAATTGTTTGTGTGAGAGATCTTTTCAGTTGTGTGAGAGTGTTTCAATGGTGAATGTGAGTGTTTCTGTTGTATGCTCGTGAGAGCTATTCAACCCTGTGAGAGTGCCTCAGCGGTGCACGTGAGTGTTTCATTTTCTTGTGTGATTGCGTTCCGGTGGTGTGAGTGTTTCTGTTGTGTGTGAGAGCTTTTCAGTCGTGCATGCGAGTAAAAATGTGGTTGTGTATGACTTTCAATAATGAGTAAAAAATGATGAAGTAGAGTGTATACTTCAATCGTGTAGATGACCCCCAACTTATGTAGCGTGTGAGAGTTTTTCAGTTGTGTAAGTGAACAAAAAAACGTATTCAACAGTGAGCGTGAGAGCAAGCGTTTCCGGAGCGTTCGAGGTAATCCCAATAATGGCCGAGGTTCGCCGCAGCTCGTCGTAACTTTGTGTTTGTGTGGCAGGCCTTACCAGCACGCAAGTGACATGTTGGCCGCCATCGCGTTGACTTTGAAGCAGTGCAGCAGAGACGACCAGGTGACCCCCGCGGTGCTCGCCCTGCAGGGCCTGCAGGAGCTGTGCCGTGCAGAGGTTGGCCACCAAACCTTTCGCTGTCCTCCATCCGCAGGGTTCACGAACCGCACCGTCAGCTCTGCGGTCGTAACTTGACTTATGACTTGACGTTGGGGTCCTTCTCTTAACTCAACTTTCCCAATTGAAATTCATCCCAATGAACTTCCAACCTCGGCAAAATAATGTCCCTTGTACTTTATGGAAAACACATTAGAATGGCATCATTGAATGGAATGTAAAGAATTCAAATAGTATTTTGTGTCATCATTTCATGCTTCGGCTCATTGGACATGCTGCTCCTTCTGTTGTGTGTGCCTTGGCCACCAGGGGGGGCAGTAGAATCCATCCATCCATCCATCCATCCATCCATCCATGTCATACGTTAAAAGGTTATCAAGTCCTTTTATCCAAAAGTGAGTTTTTCGATTGCAGGTAGTGGACATCGTGTCGACATGGAGAAGTCTCGGACCGGAATTGAGATGTGACTCTCGTCCACCGATGGTCAAGGCCGTGTCGCAGCTTCTGGCTCTGGTTCCCCAACTCGCCGTCAAGTCCGAGGAGTATCAGGTGCCTGCTAAAGTCATGCATGCGTGCAAAAAAAAAGAAAAACTTTTTAAAAGCATTACAATGAACTCTCTGTTTGTCACGACGGATCCGGTGAAAATGTGCGTTCTTGATTTTTTTTCTTTTTTAGTTTTGTATTACGAGTGAACTATTTGCAGGTTCTTATTTTATTTTTTATTTGACTTTTTTTTTCTAGAAACTAAAGGAGGAAGCAGTCGGCTTTCTATGGCATTATGCTGTCAACGAGGTCTGTGTCGAAAACACACTGGCACGATCCAATGTTGCGACAGGTGCCCCTATTTGACACCCCCCACCCCCGAAACAGGATCCAGAGGTAGCCAGCTGTGGCTTTCGGGCCTTGGCAGACTTCCCGGAAGAGGTTCACACAATAAATCATCTCCCCGAGGCAGTAAGTCAAGTCAGGGTGACTTGATTTTTTTTTTTGTTTGTTTTATGGAGCCAGTTGACAACCAAAGTCATCTGCCGCTTGTTCCTCTCCTTGCTTTCTTCCCGTTCACCGTCACAGGCCAGGCCTGCTGTGAAGCCGCCTGAGCCTGCGCACGAGGATGAGGACAAGGACGAAGAGAAGGATTTCTCCGTTGCGGGTTCATCGTATGTCAAGTTGCTGACGCTCACCCCCTCGCCTGCGCTAGCAGGTGAATGACGTCACTTCTTTGTGGCTCAAAGTGCATTCGCTGTCAATGTGATTCTCAAAAGAATCGCTGTCCATTGTGACTCCGAGCAAAGTGTAACTTGCTGTTGGGAATGACCGAGCTGTCACCACGTGTCGCACCGTTGCAGCCTTGGAGCTTTTCCTGACATCGCTCATCAAGCAGGAGACGAGCCGGATGCCGAGGGGGGTGTACTTTTCCGCCCTGCGGGGAGGCGGCCTGCGTTCGGACCAGGGTAAAACGATGGCCGGCATCCCGGCCTTCATGCTGAAGTCCTACGAGAAGAACAAGCAGCCGGGGCTCAAGGCGGGGCTAGCAGGTGACTGGTTAGCAAATATGCAAGCAAAGTCCATCCCTCCGTTGACGATGGCGCATATGCCAGAAGGCCGGATCCGAGATTGGAACCTTGAATCGCGAGGCCGACTCAAACTGTGTCTTCGCCTTATTTATGTCTGGTCACTTGTGTTTTTTTTTTTTTTTTGGTTGGGTTTTTTTTTTTGTGTGTGTGTGTGTGTGTGTCTTGCAGCTGGCCTGCTGCTTTGCTACGAGCTACCGCAGCAGACGGATCGCGCCGGGCGTCCCTTGCGCCGCCTCCTTCTCAGCCGCAGCCGTAGCTATCAGCAAACCATGACCGCCCTCATTCACGAGGTACTCGCGTCCGCCTCTCGCTCTTCTTCGTTGTTTTTTTTTTTTGGCCAAGGCCGGAATAAAAGGCGGACGTTTTTGTTACCGTCTGCAGGTGAACATTCAGCCGTCCGAATGGCACCGTGCGCTGCTCCTGCCTCAGGCGTGGCGCAGTTTCATGAATCATACGTTCCACGCAGTCCTCGAGGTGGGTACTTCTGATATCTCACTTGCAGATGCATTTTTTGGAAGGATGCTCCAATCCGTTTGCACTTTGTTGTTGGATGGGATGAGCTTGCGCCTTGGCGGCTCGCGAAGCCTGCGCTCTGCGTCTAGCCTCGTCATGAGGTACAAAGACAATCAAGTGATTGTTGATCGTGCTTCGAAAAATGCCCGTTTTGCTTTTTTTTGGGGGCTCAGGGTCGACGGGCCGATCTGGAAACGCAGCGCCAAAAAGACCAAGAGGACACGGAAGCGCTGCAGTACAACCACCATTGCGCCTGGCTGTGGTGAGCTTCACGTCGATTCTCGCACGGGATCGGTTCCAAACCTGAAATGATCTCACGCTCTTCTCAGGGCCAGAGATCACTTAACGGATACAATCAGAGGTGCAACGAAGTGAGTGGAAGCACGGTTGTGGAGGAGGCGCTGCAAATTTGCGGAGGCTCACGCGCCGATGTGCTATGTGGCCTTCAGGGATAGTCCCGTTGTCCAGGGAAACTCCATTCTGGCACTGAGCGCCCTGGCTGCCGCCCTGGCCAAATACGAGCGCAACCTGCCTGCCGAGAACGACGCCGGCCTCCGAGTAAGGCGCCGTGCGTTTCTTTTCCAGCCGGCGGTTTGTGTCGAAACGCTTTGGAGAGTGGCTTTCTTTGCTTTCAGGCTGGACCGGAGATGGTGCCCACCAGCAGCTGGTTGGCAATGGTGCTTGACACCCTGCTCAGCATCGTCAGCAGTGGCTACAAGGCCAAAGGTCAAGTGTTTCCTTGGTACCTGCACGTAAGTTGGGCCTGTGGGAGTCCAGTGCCACCCAATACACCAACGCGCGCGGGTTTTTTTTTTTTCTTTTTTTTTGTGGGGGAGATGCGAGCGGTCGCTTGGTTCAGTTTTCCACCAACTGTGACGAGGAGGAAGGCGACAGCCAAGTTCACAACAACAAAATCTCCCCGACGCATGTGAGAAAAGGTCCAACTAAACCGGGCTTGAGCTTTTTGGGCTGAAGTTCTTCAAGGTGTATGTTGGGCGCAAAAGCACGCCCTGCCCCGTTTTTCTCAAAGCTGAATTAGGAACGCTTCCAAACGGCGGGAGGAGCACGAAAGGTTCAGGCTGCCGCGAGAAAGCAACAAAATGGAAGGGAAAGCCGACTGGAACAATGAGTTGAGTTGACTCTAGTGATGAGCACAAACCACGCTTGTGCGAGCTTGATTTGACTTGTTTGGTCCCCCAAAAAGATTGTCAAAACGTTGAGTTGGCTTGTGCAGGTTGCGAGAACGACGGCTGCAAATAACTGCTCTTTTTTTTTCCCTCAGAGCAAAACGTGGCGCGTGTCAACTCTTTGTCTCGTTGTGCTCATCTCCTCCCCAGCGCTCCTATTCGGGCGAGAACACAGCGAGCGCCATCGCTCGCTCCTGCGCCAGCCTGGCGCTGTCCCTGCTGGTGCCGGTGCTGGTTGTGTGGCATCGAGACAGCCTGGAGCAGGTCTTGTCGGCGCTGCGGGCCGGCCTGCCCGGGTCGCCCACCGCCGACGACTCTCAGGCCATTCGCTTCCACTCGGGCCTGGCTCTCGGCATGCTGCTGTCCGCCGTGCATCGGCGGCACCTCGGGTAGCGCGCCCGCTCCGAAGCGTCGGCCATTTTGGATGATTGTGTGGCAGCCAGCCGTCAGCATCCTGGAGCTTTCTGACGAGGCCTTTCCCGCCTGCTCCTTAGTGACGACCCCGCTCAGAAGGACGGCGATCTCCTCCTCGACGCTCTCGCCGCTCTGGAAGCTTGCGCTTTCGACACCGATGCAGAATACAAGTGAGCGCGTCGTCGGTTGATGCTGACAAGGGACGCGGCTGTGCTCGTTTGAAACACGCTTGGGAGGAAAGGAGTTACTTTGGAACTCGGCACTGGTCTTGGTTTTTAATTTGACTGTTTTCATTTGTTCTCGTATGATTTATTCTTCATGTACAGCACTTTGGACAGAGGGGGGGTTTGTTTTCGCGCGCTCTCGAAATACCCTTGAGTTGACTTGAGCCTGGTGTCCGAAATGCGCTCTGGAAATCAAGCGGCCTCCTTTTTTGTCCCATTTCTGGCGCCCTCCTCAGTACGGGCTGCGTGTTGGGTCTGGCGCTGGTGCTTTCGGCTCTCTGCGGCGGTGGGCCAGCGCAGCAGCGCGTCCGCGTCGTCCCAACACTGGACAAGCTCCTGAGCGCCCTGCAGGACAGCGGCGGGCAAGGACGCATGATGCAAGAGGTAAGCAAGTACACTTGAGTTGGGGGAAAAAAAACAAAAAAACCCATAAAATACTTCCGGTACAAATCCATATAAGGAACGCTTGATTTCACATCAACAAATCCAACAGAATCCATCACAGAAACCACAGACAGTAACGCAATTCGCAATTCTCCCGACATGCGCCTCGTTTGAATCAAGCCAATGTTTTGTTTTTTTTTTTCTCAACTCAATCTTATATTTTTTTTCATCTGGCGCGGTGAGCGAGCGTGCGTCAGTGGCCCCCTTGCGGCCTTTCACATCCTTGCGTGCAGGTTTTGGCGTACTCGGTGGCGTGCGTCAGCGTGTCGGCCTTCAGCGCGGGCGTCATCGATCCCGACAAGGCGGAGCAAGTGGTGGCGACGCTGCGCGCCTTGACCGAGGAGAGCCAGCAGGTCTCCATGCACCATCGCGTCCTTCTCGGCGTCATCGGTCCTTCCTCGCTTCCTTCCTTTTGCGGCCTCCCTTTCGTACTTGTTTTCTTCCTCCCTTTCATGCCAACCTGGCCTCCTTGCGCCTTTCCGCCTTCGCATCCCACATTCATCACTTCACATTCATTCTGCAGTTCTTCCCCTTTTTCCTCCCTCACCCTCATTTCATCCGTCCTTCCTCACCGATGCCTCCCTGCTTTCTTCCTTCCTTTCATGCCGTTCGTTCTTTCTTCCGCCCTCTTTTCCTGGCAACCCTTCTTTCACCGACCACCCTTTATAATAATAATACATTTTATTGATAAGCGCCTTTCGAGACACCCAAGGACACTTTAAAATAACAAAAAACACAAATTAATACGGGTTGAGCAGCGGCAGCCAAAACGCGCCAGCGTTCACTCAACCCGGAAGTCAGAAAGAAACCACAAGGGAAAGGAGAGGGGGAGAAAAAAACCCACGCTCGAACTATCCTCATTTTGAGGATAATAATAATTATTAATAATCAAGAAAATAATTAATTTTCTTCCCTTCCTTCCTGACTTCCTGACTCGGTTTGTTCGTTCCTTCCTTCCTTTCATGCCATTGTTTATTCCTTCCTTCCTTCCTTCCTTCCTTCCTTCCTTCCTTCCTTCCTTCCTTCCTATCGTCCATCCCGACTGCATCCCTCCCTCTTTCCGTTCATTTGTCCTGCACTTTGGACTTGCGACATCACCTCGCCTTCCTTTGGAAGCGTCGGTTGAGCCCGAAGCGCTCTGCGTCGCCACGGCAACAAGCCAGATGCCGGTCCGGCTTTTCTTTTTTTTTTTTTTTTTGTCCAGACTCCCGGCTTGTCCATGGCGCTTGGCCTGGCGGTGCACGGCCTGTCTCTGTGCGGCCACGGCAAAGCGGAGGACCTCCAGCCTCGTCTCCTGGCCGCCTGGCTCAAGATTTTGCTGGCCGAGGTGCGGCAGGCATTTGGAGTGCCTCTTTGTTGTTGTTGTTGTCGTCGTGTCAAACTGCTGCTGGATCACGGTGGTGGTTGTTGTTGTTGCTGTTGCGGCTTTCAGGGGTGCCCCACCATGCAGCGCCTGGCTGCCGTGAACGGCCTGGTGGCTTTGGTGGGATCCGAGAGTTACCTCATTCAGGTGAAGCGCCTTCCCTTTGGCGTCAGAGCCGCTTGCCTTTCTTTGTACTCATCGGTCCGGCGCGCCTTTGATTCCCCCGATTGCAGCTCAAGAGCGAGCTGGAGCTTTCCTCCCACCAGCAGAGCCGACTGAACGAGGTCCTTCGGGCCATCTCGCAGGTAACGCCACACAGAACCGATGCCGCCGCCACACTTGCTGTCCTGCTCACATCTTTTCCTTCAGTTCATACACACGTCCGACCTGCCAGCCTTTCCCTCCGACCGTCCCTTCCTAACCCCCCCCACCCCACCCCCCTTGACTATCTTGAATTCCGCCGCGATAGCTCCTCGTGGCTCAGCTTTTACGCTTGTGCTCGTCAGATTGTAAGCTTCTCAGGAGCGATCGGCTTGCAGTCCAACTGCGCCTGCCTGATGGGCCACTTGCACTTGTCGCACACGTTCGCCAGTCACAGTCACGCAGCAGGTAAGTCCACGTCGAGGCCACGCCGCGTCGCCGAGAGCCTCATCGAATGCACGCGCGGCGATGCGCGTGATGATGTCGTCGTCCTTTCAGTGCCTCCGGATTTTGGTTACCTGGCGGAGCAAAGTGTCATCCGGGCCGTGGTGGACTTGCTCACGGAGGCGGGAAAGAAAGGTTTGCTCCTTCACTTACGCCTTTTGTGGGAAGAATTTGCGAAGGAAGTGACAAGAAGTGTGTTCGTACACGTAAATGTGTTTGACGCCTTCGTAACCAAAGTTTCATTCACACCAAATCATTACAAATTGAAAAAAAAAAAGGTTTTGGGCGAATGTGAAATTATTCATTTTAAAGAGGACTTGTTGACCGCTTTTTAAAATGATTGTAGAATTTTATTTACAGTCAATCAAATAACATCTAGATAGAGGTGAACCAATTTGAAGTCAAATTTGAAAGAAAGGAGTCGTGTTCAATGTTCTTCTGAAATTCTTTCGTGTCATATTTTTTTCAATTCTGTTATTTACACTCAAATGAGACAAATATTTCATAAAATGTCAAGATGTATGAATAGAATTATTTTGCCAGTTTTTTTACAAAACTTAATGAATGAATGAATGAATGTATATATATATATATATATATATATATATATATATATATATATATATATATATATATATATATATATATACAGTATATATGTACAGTGTATGTGTTTTTTTTAATGTTCATAATGGTATGGATGGCACTATTCTGAAAAAAAATTGATTGATGATCAAATGAGCGCATGGTTTATTGATTTATTCATTCCTATTATTTTAATTGAGGATGTGTAAAAATACATAAATAAGGCAAGCTGTCCTCGCAGGTCCGGAGTTTGCGCCTCCAAGCGTGGTCCAAACGGCGCTGAGACCTCTGGCCTCAGTGGGAACGGCGTTCCAGTACCCGCCCGTCAACTGGAGCGGGATCCTGTCCCCTCTGATGCGACTCAGCTTTGGTAAGCGCACTCTTTTGAAATCTACCGCTTGCCGTGACCGTATTTATTGTTCCCGCGTTGACAGGTGAGGAGGTTCAGCATCAATGTGTGGCATTGGCTGCAGCTCAAGCTCAGTATTCGCAGAGTGCTTCGCTCTTTTTGGGCTCCTGGCTGTCCTCACCTCTCGTGTACAGCCTCAGTGTAAGTACGGAGCCTGCTTTAGCGACGACGTGCTCCAAATAAGGAGGCGGCGTTGACACAAACGGGTTGAAGGGCGTGCGCTAGCGGCAGTGTTGCATTTAGTCCCAGACAAGGGCCCTCCTGTACGAGAACCTCTCCTCGTGGATGAAGCACGTCCCCGAGGACAAGCTCCAGTTCTTCGTGGAGACTCTCGGCCCGCAGAGCTTTCGGGAGGATTTGGGAGCCCGGCATCTCTCCCTGCAGGGCTCCCTGCTGCGGGGCCTCGCGCAGGCCATGGCTGCGCCCGACCCACCCAGCGCCTGCTGGGCCGCCCTGTCTTCCGCCACCGAGAAGATATTCGACCTTCTGCCCAACCAGATCAAGGTGCCGAGTCTCATTCGTCACTTTCCAAAACGACTTTGCAAATGGTGAATTGGTGCTCGTCTTCTTTAGGATACGGAAGTGGATTATTATGTGGGAGTGGCCGACTGTTTGTCTGAGATGTCCGATACGGAGATTGACCGCATCGCGGGTGTCACAGAGGTACGAGCTCATCCGTCAAAGTCGCCCTGACTGGTGCGGGGGGAAATTATTTTGGACCCTCTCGAAGACCGAGAAAAGCATTGAAAGTGCCACATGTCCCCAAAGTATTCACGGAGCTTTACTTTTTTGTACTAGTTTTCCTTGTTTTCCAGTCTTTCTGCATTTTTTTTCCTCTCAAACCTAATGAAGACATTCTAAACATTAGAACATGATAAAATGAACCGACGGCCGTTGCTCTCTGTAGGTGTAAAAAGTAGGATGGAAGAGGATTTGACGAGGCTGTGCTCTTTCTTTCAAATGTGTGCCGCCATCTTGTGATCGACACTGGCATTACGCCCAATGCATTTGGCTTTAGAATGAGGCCGCAGTTTAGAATGTGGAAGAAGTGAAGCGCTGGGAATAGTTTTTGGACACACTGTACCTCACGTTCGGACTTTTTAGACAGGGATGGAGAAAACCTGCTTCGTCTTAGCTTGCCTGGCATCGCGGGGGAGGATTCCCCTGCTAGCTCTGAATGACGTCATCGCCGGCGTGCTCCGTGGCTGGCCGAGCCACCGGGTGGGCTGGATCCTCCTGCAGACGTTCTACCAGTGTCGCCTGGCCGCCAGTGTCAATACAGGTCACTTACGCTATTTTTTTTTTTTTTTTTTTTGGTTAATGAATGACCACAAGGAAATGCAAGCCGCATGTGGCATTTTGTGCTGTAGGCGTTTCCAAGCGAATGGAGTGGCTGTTGGAGCTGATGGGACTCATCTGGAATGTCGCCTACGGCGCCACCGCGGACGCGTGTGCGAACACCAAACAGGTGTGTTGGACGTCTTGGTGTTTGCGATGCGCATTGGTGCCCTACGACCCGTCGCTGTTGCTGTTCTGCTGTCACTCTGTTCGGCTTTGTATTTGCCAGCCAAAATGTGACATTCAAGCGAGGTTCGGGCTTTCCACCACTAGAGGGCGGCAGATAACTTCATAACAAGTACAAAAGTAAAGGTGACGTTTGTGTCTTCAACCAAACCAGCTTTGGCTGATGACATCTTTTGACGGCACTTGACTCGGGAAAGACTTTGGGAGATTGCCGAAGCAGTTGAGATCAGGAGTATTGGTGATTGGCTCGTTGCCCGTGGTCAGATGCCACATGAGCTAGCACCAGCCGGTCCGTGGGTTGTGGGTTTTTTTTTTTTAACTCATTTTCGCCCGGTATTTTGCTGAGTAGTCTAACCAATCATTAAAACTGGAGAATGTTCCGGAATACAGATTCACTATCTTGTCTCCTGTAGTCCACAGACTTCCTGTTCCAAGTCTTTGCCGCCGCCGTCGTTTCCTGGGGCGACCTCTCCGTCCCCCTCCTGCTGGGCGTCAGGTGGCGCTGGTTCCCGTGGAGCGCGGCCTCCAAGCCCGCCGCCCTCACGCACGCCCTGTACGGCGCCGAGTCGCTGACGGAGGGCGCCCTGCCGCGATGCCTGCTGGGACTGCCCCGCAGCTTGCCGCCGCTTCTCCACAAAGAACCCTGGAACCGCCACGAGCACAAGGTCTTAAGCGCCGGGACGTCCGTCCCATCCCGGGCACTTTCCATTTAGATTTGACGCCCTGTGCGTGTGTGTTAGTTCATAGAGTGGCTTCTCAGTCTTGTGGAGGGACCCGAACAAAGTCTGTCGGCGGCAACCGTGGACGCCGCTCGAGGTGAGAAAAGGCAAAGGATTCGATTTCAATAGAATTGCGATTCTGAGCCGCTCCTTCTCATCCTTTCAGCGGCTCTGTTGGCCCTGCGGTGCTCCCCCGAGTTCAAGAAGAAGTCGGTGTGGACCCGAGCGTATGGCTGGGAATCAAATCCTCAGCAAGCCGTGTGAGAAATTTTTTCCACATGGAGGTGGACCTCAAAATGGCGATCAGGGGGATGGGGAAGAAAAATGCTCAAAGGCATGTTGAAATGCAGAACCCACGACCGCATGTGCTCTCATTTATTTTAATTTTTGTGTGTGTTGGGGGGGGTTATCATTCAATCATTTCGTCTTCGTCGTCTTGGTCCACCTCTCCAGCTGATGTCGTCTCTCCTTGAGCGACTGCCACACTGTGAGCGAAGCTCCTGCGGAAAAAAAAGCGGGATTTTTTTTTTTCTCCCCCCTTTGTCGCCGCCGCCCTCCTTTCACAGCCACTCAAGCCTCGTCTTACCCAACCCGAGGAGAGGCAGCGACACCCCGAGGGCAAGCGGCCAAGCTCTTGAGCTCCCTTGGCGGCGCGCTTCCTGCTCCGTGTAACGCATCGCGTGCCATATCGTCACCCCTGTTGGAAGCAGAAGCCGCTTTCATTTTGCATCCTTCACGTTTGACTCCTTGAGCGGAGATTACGCTCGACCTCCGGCAAAGCTCGTCCTCAAGTTTGCAATCTCACCAAAAGTCAAGTTCAAACTGCGATGACGATGAACGGGACCTCGCTCGCCCATTTTCAGTGCGCATCATCAAACTGGTTCAACTTATTTTTTAACATGACGACAACGTCTGCAATGCGCCCCGGAATGGCTCCTTGAACGCAAAATGGCGGCCTTCCTGTTCAATTTTCAGCTTGGATTTTTGAGACTTTTTCGTCGGTCCTGTTATGATTGGCAAATTCCAAGTCAATATCTAAAATCAGGAACACAGGCTGATTTCTTTTTGTCTTCTCACACTCTGACCAAGTGCGAGGCCTGGAATTTGCCCCGAAATGGCTGCGTCAAACAAAAATGGCCGTTTTCCTGTTTTGTTTTGGGAATGGGTCGAGGAAAGCCTGTTAAGATCGACGTGTTGACTGTACAAATGGGTTTCAGCGCCCCCCTACCTCCCCCCAACTTTAAATGCCCATTTTTCATTTTCAATAAATGGCTGTTTCAAAGCAAACTGGAAACTTTGTTTTTTTTTCTGGGCCATTTTTCAAACATCTCAGGCTGCTTTGATTTAAAAGGGGCCGCCTTCGTGTTCAAACTCTCCACGAGAATTTTCCATGCGTCCAGTTAGGAGAGACGTGTCCGCCGGAGGTCACGTTGTTGGGCGCCGTTGGGGAGGGGGTCACCTTCTGTGACGGCGGAGAGGAGGTAGATGGGGATCCACAGAGTGTAACGGGCCCACAGCATGGCAGCGGAGGGGGCGTCCATGATGCACATCACTTCATGGGGGTACCTGGGCCCAAAACCAGAACTTTGCAGGACTGGGAGGTTGTTTTTTTTTTTTTTTTGTAGGCTGTGAGCGTTCACCTGAGCAGGTCCAAGATGTTCCAGAAGAAGAGCTGCACGCACACGATGGGTTTGCTCTGAACCTCGTCCAAGTGGACGAGCATGATCAGTAGGAGGTTCTTCTCGAAAACCTGGACAAAACGTCAACTTTCACCCCCTTGTCAGAGCGCGTCGCCCCCGCCTAGGATCGCTCGTACTTGGACGAGGCGCGGGAGCAGCCTGGCTCTCTCGAGCCGGTCGGCGATGTGGAAAATCTCCAAGACGGAGAGCAGCTGGCAGAGACTCATGACGAAACCCACCGAGTGAAACGTGTCCGCCAGGGCATCTTGCGAGAAAAGAACAAAAAGAATTTGATGCGCTTGCTGAGAGGCGACCCCGGTTGGCCCCTGGTGTCACCTTAGCGCCTTCAAGCTGACCTCGTCCGAAGGTGACAAAGCGGACGACCGTGTTGGTGAGTATCCACGTGTGTCCGCAGAACTGGAACAGATTGTAGGAGAAAATGTAGGCGAGCCTGACGCTGAGCCTGCGTTCAAAAGGAAGCCAAGATGTCACAAGGCCGCCTGGACTTGAGAGCCACCGAGGTACGAAGCGTAGCCACCGACGCGATTTCCACGTACGTGTGAATTGTACACAGAAGGAACGGCGCAATGCCAATTGCATTGTGCTTCAACCCGCAATGCGGTTGCATTTTCTTGAATTTCATTCTTTTGTTTTCATCCGGCACCACCATCAACATATCGTTGAGACGTCAACGAACGGAGTTCGCAATCTGCCCAAACCAAACGGGGGTGAAAAAAGCTCAGCAAAAGAATGTTGCTCACTTACATTTTCTCTTCAAAGTCTCGTTCCTTTTCTTTCCCTCGGAACCGTTTTTTTTTTTTTTTTTTTGGTTTGTTTTGCAGCAGCAGCGGAAGCAGGAAAAGAGCTGCAACGGTTGCTCAGCTGCACTTCCTCAGGCTGATGATTGCTCTTTGAATATTTGGCTTTCAGTCAACCACACGCGTGCATGAGAAACCCTCATTTTCGGGCTGGGGGGGTAATTCGGAGCATTAAAATGCATGTACATAGGATCATTCTAATTATGAATTGAATTTCCTTTTGAAAAGATGCCGTTTCAAATGTTTGGTTTTGAAATGTTTTGATGAACGAATATAGTGTCGTAGCATTTTGAAGGCACGAAGCGCAAATGTGAACACTTTTGACCTTGGCGCTCTCGTCGCCTCTCGTCCGGGCGACTTTGGAGCCGGCCAAAGTCCAGAACGCCGCCGCTCGCCTCCTGCCTGGTGCTCGTACCAAGAGGGAGCTTCCCTTCACTGGCTCCCTCCACATTGTCGTGTTTCTATGATTTGTTTTGCAATCTGGAAATGACCCGGCCCCACCTGACCTCTCGGAGCTCCCGGCCGGTGGCTCGGGTCTGCGGACCGGACGCCGCTAGGCGGCTCCGAGGTGAAAAGCCTCATTTGGATTCTTTGGCTTTTGACTCCGCATGACACTTGATTTTTAGTCGGGCCGATTTGGTGCTTTCTCTCGTCTTTTTTCATCATTTCTTGTTGTTTGACTTGTTTTTGCTCCGTGTCCAGCACTTTGGAGACAGCGGCGGTTGTTTGAAAGTGCAAGAGAAAAACACTTGGGAGGATGTTAGGTTTTTATGTCCTCAGGTGAAAAATCATTTCCTTTCACTTTGGCACATAAAAACTGCAAGTAAGCATGTTTTTTTTGTTTGTTTTAATGTCCAATATGGTTAAAATAATTGTTAAAACCTCAATTGAAGTCACAAAGTTTGGTTTGGTTAAATGAACCCAACAAAATGCAATTAATCATTAAAAAGAAAAACTTTAAAACGCTGCTTTGAATTTTTTTTTTATCATGAAATCCAGACACCATTTTTTTTTCATCAATTTTTAATCAAATGAAATTAAATCAAGCCGGAGCAGCAAATCTCGACTGTGACTGGAAATGATTACAATGTTTTCTTGTGTTGACATCAAAGAGAAATTTGAGGATGGAGTAAATACAGTCATAAATACATGTACAAGTATTGCACTTTCTCGTAGCCGGCGGGGGGATTCTTTTTCTTCCCGAAAATAACAGAAAACTCAGAGCAAAAAAAACAAAAATAACTCAACACCCAAACACCATCAGCAATTCTTGCAAAACGTGTCAATAACGAGCACGCAGGTCAATTGCAGGCGAAAGGTGATTTGAAATATGAGACGGCATCCGTTGACAATCCAATGGCCTTTTTCGCGTGGCCGTACCTGAAACCAGACCGAGAAACGGCCGCTCGTGGCTCATGCTCGTGGCGGTGGTTTGGAGGCCAAAAAAGAAGCCGTCTCAAGCGACCCAAAGAGCGGCGGAAGCGGGGCTCCGGGCGGCCCGCGGCGGCACGACGGTCATGAGAGTGCGGCCGTCGAGCGGCGCGAAGAGCGGGTACACCTTCTTGCCTTTGAAGTCCGCGGTGAAGGTGTAGATGTGCGTCTTGCTCTGGGCGTTGTAGAAAGACACCTGGCCCTCCTCGCAGTCCAGGTAGACGCCCAGCCGCCGCGGCACCAGGCCGGCGGGCAGCGCCGTCTCGGGTTTGGTGCAGGCGTAGAACTGGCGCGTCCCGCGCCACAGGCACCAGTAGCCCGTCTCGGGGCACATGGGGAAGCGGCCGCTCCGTTTGGAGCGGACGCCGGCCAGCCCCACGCGCCAGTAGCCGTCGTTGGCGATGTCCACCTCCCAGTAGTGGCGCCCGCGGCCGTAGCCCTCCCAGGCCAGCACGCAGGGCCAGCCGTCGAAGCGCTGCGAGCTGTACGGCAGGTCGGCCTGCGACAGGCCCTCCTGGACTTGCCGCCGGTCCTCGGACAGGGTCAGCCACGGGTGGTTGGTCATCGGGTCCAGAATCACATCGGCTGCCACGGACGGACGACAAACCCTCGGTCAAGACGTGCGCCACGTAGCCATCGTCGCGCCCCCTCCCCCCTTCGGACTCGGACGACGACGGTCGTCCAAGTTTACTTTCACTGACGATGACAATCATGGGCTCCGAAGAGTTTGTTTTGTGGTCCTTATTTCTTTTTTTTAAAGTCCGTGACCTCAAATTTCTTCTTTGTTGGTTTCTATTTTTACAAAAAATGCTTGGTGTTGATTAGTTTTAAAAATGTTTTTTTTTTTAACGATGAAGTATTTGTCGAGTGCGAGATAAAAATAAATCCATAAATATGACCCTCATAGACTCCCAAAGCTCATGTCTGCAAATCACGAACAAAGACAAAAAAAATAATAAAACGGACATTTTCACCATCATAACGCAACACGTTTTGTTTTCGTGTATGTCAGATGTACTTTCAGTTCCGTTTGGTTGATTTCAAAGCGTTTTGGTTTGAGTTTCTTCACGGCGTGCTTTTTTTTTTCTCCCATTTTAGTTGTCGTGGTCTCATTGGTTTTCGTGAACGAGAATAACCCGGGCGAAGTCTCCCGAACTTTTGCCACCGTCGGCAAGCAGCTGGCGGGCGCGCGCGTCTTGTCGGCCTCACCTTCTGCACTGCAGATCCAATTCCAAACTGCAAAGAAGACAGGTCGCACGTTGATACAAACGCTCAGAGCGTCAAATCAATCGGGGCCGCGCGGTTGTGAAATGAAAAGCTACCCGAGTTGGGGATGTATCGGGACGTCCCCGCTTTCCACGTGCGCTGCTTTACCGGCAACCATAACTGCGGGATCGTCCCCTAAAAAACAAAAAAACAAGCATGTTAGTGACCTTACTTCCCAGCAAAACTGTAAATCTTTGACCCGAGCCAATAAAAAAAAATAAAATAAAAACTTTTACAAGTCCAATAATGGCAAACGTGCAATGGCCCATTTGGGGCATTGCATGAAATGCGCGCCCGAAACGAGATGAGCAAATTACATCCGGTTGTCCTTCACCTTCTTCATAAAGTGAAGGACGGTATTGTTTGATTCAGGCTTGTTCGATACCGTTTGTTTTTTTCAGACCGATACCAACATGAGTATTCAGCTTTTGAGTACCGATACCTCGAGTACTTTTGCAATGTCCCCTTGAACACAGTGCCCAAAAAAAAAAGAGGAACAAAGACCTTTCTTTATGACGCAGATGACGATTGGCCACTGTGTCAATCTATTGCAGGATAGCACCATCTACTGCCTAGGAGGACTTACTCCATCTCAAATTTGCTTTTTTTTGTTGTTTTTTTGCCTTAAGTATCGTTCTTTGGCTGGTATCGGCAGCTTCCACGAAGAACCGATACCTCCAAATAGGGCAGCGATACCGATTATCGGTATGGTCTACGTTTTTGACATACACATTTGTATATTTTTCAACCATTGATATACAGTTTTTTGTACCTCATCGACTGATATCCTGGTTGGTTTAAAAATTTTAAAAAAATACAATGACAAAAGTTTGCCCAAGGGTATTTCCGAGATTTATCATGAGGGATGGGCAATAAAGGGCAACTGTGTCGTAGGTTATCGACACTTATATAAACAGAGTGACCTGACTCATTTATTGCGCTCACGCACGCACACGTCGCTGTGGCATTACATAAATGGCGCCTTATCAGCTCGCTTAATGACGCCGAACTCGGTCTTGCCTTTCATTGCTTTGTGACCTCTTAAAAAAAACGGACTTGTTGATTTCTTTATTTTCTTCAAATGTCCTCGTTCTCGATCTTTCCCAAATTTCCACACGCCTCCATTGTGCGCTCACCACGCTGTCCTCCATGAGGAGCGACCAGGTGATGAACTCCAGCAGGGGCAGCAGGCTGACCAGTCGCTTCTTCTTGAGGCCCAGCAGGCGCAGCACTTTGCCGAGCTCGTCGCTCTGCACCCCGCAGCTCTGAAAAAAAAACCCATTTCAACCAAACATACTTTTTGTCGACATGGAAACTCCACTCGCTTGATGCTAACACAAATAGCGCCAGTCATCACCTCACTTGAACATAATTTCTTGGCATTGAGATGCCCCGATCCTTTCTGTCATTCAAATGTACGCTAGCTTGATGCTAACACAGAAGGCCAAACACCAAAGACCGGCTCAGTGAAATTAGCATGGCTGCAACATATTGATGAAGGACACGACAACGTGACGTGAAGCTTCTCAGCTCACATCAACTTGGTTCCCCAGCATCAAGATTCCAGCCATCCATTATCTGAGCCGCTTTGTCCTCAGGAGGGTCGCGGCTGTGCCGGAGCCTATCGCGGCTGATTTCGGGCTGACGGCCGGGCACGCCCTTAACCGGTTGACAGCCAGTCGCAAGGCAGACAAATAACAAGCATTCGTGCTCACCGTTTCGAGTGATCCGTCGACCTCCTGTGCATGATTTGGAATGTGGGAGCATACCGGGAGTACCCGGAGAAAACCCACACAGACACGGCGAGAACATGTAAACTCCACACAGGAAGCCCGGAATCAAACACCGGACCTTTGCACTGCGAGGCGGACGTGCTAACCAGTCGACGGCGTGCCGCCTGGCATTGGGATGCCATGATCATTTTGTCAAAGCCAAAAGTCCGTTAGCTTCATGCTAACATATAATGCAAAACACCATAGACTGGCTCGGTGAAATTAGCATAGATGCCCCATCATGATCAACTGCACGATGAGACGACGTGAAGCTTGTCAACTGACTTGAGTGTGTATGGGGTGGGGGGTGATTTTTTTTAAAGCAGTTTCTCACCTCGGAGACCTTCTGTACCTCCTTGGCCCACTCCATGACCCTCAGTTGTGCGTCCTCGTTGGCGTCTAAGTCCTTGTTGGGTTCTTCAGCCTCAGGTGAGCAGGGCTTGTCCTCCACGACCCGAGTCAACGCGTGAGGCTTCTCTCGCGAGACGTCGCCCGTCAGGTCGGCGGCGCGAGGACGGACTTTGTCCACGTGACGAAGTTCGTTGGCCCATTCCAAGATGAGTTTACGGCTCTCCTCCAGACTGCGCTCGGTCCGCGAGTCAGACTTGGCGGCGTTGCTGGTCGCCGGCCCCGGAACGGAAACGGCACGCTGCACAAGCACAACAGTAATGACGCCATTCGGTCAATCGGCTTGGAATGCATTCGCAGGGATCGACGGCCACATTTTTCCTTTCGGTAGCCCTAAAGGCCATTTGTTCAGGTGAGATTTATACTTTCCGGACGATGAAAAAAACCTATTTTGTCAGGGTGAAAAGTCAGAATCTTACGGGAATTGTACAGTATTTTCTTTTTTCAATAAGTCATCTTTGTGACAGTAAAGTCGTAATAAAAAGTCATAACTTTACAAGAATTTAATCTTTTTTTTTCCCAAGAAAAAAAGTTATCTTTGCACGCATCAAGACATATTTTGATTGAATGAATTCTTTTTTTCCTGTTATCTTTACAGAAACAATTTTCTTTTTAAATCAGGTTAAGCATTTGCCATTTTACGGGAATCCCATCTTAATTTAAGAAAAAATATACAGTACTTTGTTTTTCTGGATAATAACTCATACTCTAAGAAGACTAAGTATTTGTATTTAACAACAAAGGAATATTTTGTTTGCTTTAAATGTCATCATGTTAAAACAACAAAGATGTCATTTTTTTCAAGGAACAAAAAACACTTTAAATCTAAACAAAAGCAAATACTTATTTTGCCAGACTAAAAACATTGTCATCTCATGAGGAGAGTTGTATGTTTCCAGGGGAAAAAAAAGTTGTCAGTTTCTTATTTTTCCTGCTGCGATTTAAAAAAAATGTAATCTTACAAAAATAAAGGAACTTTTCAGAGAACAAATTACTTCCACGCAAGAAGTCGTAATCTATTGGGTTTGTTTGTTTGTTTGTTTTTTGTCAATGTTGACATGCGTAACGGCATCATTTGTAGGTGGTAAAAATTTGTAATATTCCACAGAATGAGTTCCAGTTTTTTTTTCCTGCCTCACGTGGAACATTCCTTCCATTTGATTGAATTCTCCAACATTTCGGGTCACTCCGGCATTCATTTCACAGGTTATTTGTACAGATTGGAGTGCCTGGCGCGTCGGCGGCCATAACGAGGAAGGGCCGATGGGTTCTGGCCAACTATTTGGTGTACCTTGCAAACCTGGTCCACTTGCTCCTTCCAGTGTTGGAGGAACTGCACGCACTCCTGCAGGCTGCGCAGATCCTTCAGGCTGCTCTGGCGAGGCTGCTGCTGCGTCTGCGGCAAACATCCACGTGCAACTTTGAACGGTGGAGACGCGCTCAAAACGCGTTCGAATCCGCGTTTCGAACACACTGTGGACGCGGATGAGCAAAAAATAAAATAAAAATAAAAATCAAAAGTGTTTGCTGACGTGCGAGTGTCCGGTGAGTTTGCCGCTGGCGACGGGCCTGCTGGGGGCCGAGTTGTGGACTTGGATGTCCTCCTCGGGCAAGCGCCAGCGGAGGGCCCCGATGGAGCTGCTCTGCTTGGTGCTGTGCTCTTGCGCCTTCAGCAGCGAGACGTTCTCTGAAGAGGCCGAGTTGGTCAGTGGCGTCGCGCACATCGGCTCCCGAGGCCGGTGGCTTTTCGAAACTTACTTCTGTCCGATTTCAAAATGCTCTTCATCTCCATCGACGTCTCGTGGCTCCTCGGGACAGCGAGCGACTAGCTAGCTAGAGCTAGCTAGCTAGTCGGTACATGGGTTAGTTGATATCTTTGTACGTTGCTCGGACAGAAAAGGGGATCATCGCGGCGACGTCGGTTGACGCAGTGGCTTCCTAACGAGTTACTTGGTTGGTCCGATATCAAGCTAATATGTGGCGAGCTCGCTTGTTCGATATCTACTTGATGTCAAGCTTAACATAGTCAAATATCTCGCTAGCACTGTCATTCGAATAAATGTTCGCCATTTTACACATGGAGCTAGTTAGATATCTAGATAGTTCGATATCTAGTTCCTTAGATATTAAGCTCCTTGTAAACTAGTTGGCCTGAGCGATTTCGGGGAATATTCTAATAGCTATTTTCTTTCATCATTCAACATTGCTATTTAACCTGCAATCATTTTTTTCAAGGTTCCTCTTCCCATGTGTTTTTTTTTTTGGGCGTTTGTTTAACAAACAAAGGTTTGTCTGTATTATGACAACCATGAGGACATTTATAAATGTGGTCTTGTCGGTTAGGCTTCCGATGAAATAAAGGCAAATGAACCACGAATCTGTTAGAACCACGAATCACGAAGAGTTGTTACCTTACAAAATACTTTGATTTGCAATTTTCTTTAAGCATTCACTTTGACAACTCCATAAAATTGCACCAAACAAGTGTAGCGTACACGTCTAAATTTAGACAATAAAAAGTCAGATGACAACAATAAATGGACTTCTCGCCAGGTCAACCACAGGACATCAGAATTATTTCCGATTCTTTTTGGTTTTGGTACTTTTGCCCAAAAAATAAAACAATCTTTCAACTTACTATGTTTCTCTGTAAATTGTAATTGTAAAATCAGTTGAGCCCTGAGGATTAAAAACCAAACATGAATAACAGTAGCAATTAGGAGGACTACCTGTAGTCGGAGGAAGTGGAGGTGAAGCTCAGCAGCTGCAGATGACAATTGCTTGACCTCTGCTGCCTGTCTTGTCGTTTTGATGGAGTGTCTCCTGATCTTTGGACCCTTGATTTATTAACACTTGCCTGGCTACCTTGAAGCCGCATGCCACCTTCACACACAGACACACACGCACGCACACATGCATGGCAAGGAACGATCTTTTACAGCTGAGACGATAAAGCCTTGCCTATCACCAAGTGTGACGCACAATGTGAGTTTACAGTGGCTGGACTTGGCCAACGTGACTGAGCCTCACAGAATCAGAAGTTCGTTTATGTGTGTGTGTCTGTGTGTGTGCGTGTGTTTTAACAACCATCGTGCCAATGTTTTTTGTTTTTGTTTTAGCGAAAAGCGTTTGTCCTCATTTGGATTGCACGTGAGCCGGAGCCCACCACAGCTGACAAACTGTATGTGTCAAAAATCAGAAATAAAACCCCACTTTCTTTTTGCATTTTTATTTGACCAACAGAAGAATCCTGTTCCATTTGTGAAAGTGACATCCCAAGGCTACACATGGCCTGTACCTTTTGTACATTTCAGTCAATGCGTAAAAAAAACAAACTGGTGTTGGTTTTTCTCTTGAGCGCTGCTATTTCCAATTTGGGTTAGTTCCAGTTCTTGAAAAACTGCTTGAACATGACGGTCTCCTTCCCCTGTGGCAGGATCTCCACCTGGAGCGAAACAACGGAGAGCCCAGTCCATTTTTTTTTCACTTGTTCTCCATTTGGAATTGTTTTTGTTCGGTACTTGGCAACGATGGCCTTTTCTCATAGCATGACGACATTTTGCATAAGAGGACCATTTTTTTTTTTTGTCACAACAATATGACATTTTTTGTAATCCCATCTTTTTCTTCTGAGACATAACTTCTTTGCAACAATCTGTCTTTTTCAAATGTTCTGACGTTTTCCCGCAAAACTACGAGCTCCCTTGTAACATTACACCTTCTTCTCGGAACATGACCGTTTTCCTTTCAAACAATCCGACTTTTCTGAACATCACTTCAAAGATTTTTTTTCTTCATTCCCTACAGCCTTTCCGCGGAACAATCCAACTTTTTCTGATAACACGGTGAGCTTTTCTCAGAATAATACTTGTGTACTTTTTGGAATCTTCCATCTTGCTCTCATAAGCGTAAGACTTTTTCTCGATGTTTTTTTTGTGCAGTTATAAAAATGGTTATTGTATATCATTGAAAGAAAAAAATGTTACTTTTGTACTTAAGCTACATATTGGAGTCTGGTCTCTCCCCGCCCCCTTTGTCTCTCTCGCACGTTTTCAACGTCAACCCAGAGTGTGAGAACTTTTGCCACCTCTATGTCAAAGTGATCGTTAAAAAAAAAAAAAAACGAAACTGCAGGAGCAGGCGATAGAAGACAGCAGGAGCTGGAGGGAAACGCACCTGAGTTTTCATCCTGGAGTAGTTCATCTGCTCAATCAACTTGTCGGCCATCTGCAGGGCCACCCGCTTCTCCTCCGCGTTGGCCCCGACTCCTGCCACATATTATTGGGATTAGGGTGGATATATTTTCTTTTTTTTAAAAAAAAAAAAATTAAAAATCGAACTGCAACGGACAGTTAGGACTGCGGAAAAAAAAATCATTGACACCACACTACCCGCTCTCAAGGACTTGCATGCCGAAAGAACCAAAACAAGGAAAATCCTACCGGACCCTCCACACCCTGCCCACCACCTCTTCCAGCTACTCCCTTCAAGTAAGCGCTATTGAACCGTGCGGACCGAAACCAGCAGACATTCCAACGGCTTCTTCCCTCTAGCCCTGAACTCCCTCAACAATCTATCGAGGCTCTTTGCAAGTTTTGCACCCCCTCTGTGGACCAGTATTACCGCACTGATGGTTGGCTCTACGTACTTGAACAATTGTCGTTGATCAATATTCCACAGCAGCAGACGCTCTCAAGCGCTCAAGGACTTTTGGCATAACTGCACACCTCAAGTTGGACGACCATTACTGCGACCGGGGACGGCATGGCTCAGTGGTAGAGCGGTGAATGAGGTAACACGGTCAAGCGCTTTGAGTACCCGAGGTAGAAAAGCGCCATACGAGCGATGGCCCATTTCTAAACGTCGCACCAGCGGCACAACCGTCACTCGTATCGTATCGCTCCACCGATCACTTGATCTCTGCTGGACGACTCCGCACACTGTCGCCCAGCTGTCATTGGGTGCTACGACCGCACAACGGTACCCGCACATTATGGAAAGTCTTTCGAGATCTGTTGGTCATGTCTTTGTTTTTTGTAGTTGTTTGTGTTTGCAATACGAGGGCAGCTGCACGGATGTGCGGTCAGGGGAGGCAGGTGAGGCAGAGCCTCACCTCTGAATGCGCATTGCATTGCGCAATCATCACAAAATGGGTTGATACATGCAACTGGCTCGTGCTGCTTGCCGTATATCTGCATGTCGCAAATATAATGTTTAGCCAATTGAATAAGCTACCCTTTTTGCTTGATATATTTGTAAATCTGACACTAAAAGAGTCAGTGCCTCACCAACCATAAACCTCACCGCACGCCACTGGGCAGCCGATACTACTGGAGACAAATTCCTCATGCGTTCTACATACTCGGCCACTCAAGATGATTCTGATTGTGATTGTGATTCAAAAAATGTCCAATGGGTCCACTGGATTTGTTTTTGTGCAAACATATTTTTCCCAGACAGCATTTTAAAACGCAAACCGCTTTCGGTTGGGCTGCTGAAACCGCGGCTCCCGTTTTGGGTGAACCTGTGAACGGGCTTCCCAATCAAGCGTGACCGCGGAAGCCCGGCCTTGCTCGACTTCCAAGCGGTCACCTTTCCACACGAAAATCTTCCCGTTGGCGCCGTTGTCCAGGACGAAACAGTCGTCACGAAGCAGCAGCTCCTTGGCAAACGGGCTCTTGGCCGAGACGTTGGTCAGCGACATGGAGCCGGTGGCGTCGGAGACCTGTCGGAGAAAGCGCGGCGCTGATGGCGCTGTTTGAAAACTTGGGCGCCTGCACGCCGCCGCTGACCTTGTAGAGGGAGGCCGCGTTGGAGGCGTCCGCCTCGCTGTCCTCCTGCGGCGTGCTTTCGGCCAGCTCGGGCTTCGGTCCCAAAGCCTGTTCGGAAAGCATCGCGCTTGCCTGGACGCTCCGTCGGCTTTGCCGTCAAATTCTGTGCGGAGGAGCTCGGCGACTTTACCTCTAGCATTTCGGCGGGCTCCTCCCCCTCGCCGGCGTCCACGATGCGAGCTTTGCCGTGTCTGTCGGCGTCGCGAATCAGCGAGGCGATCTCCCGCACCTTCTGTTTCTCAAAGACGTTGGCCTGCGACCCGCTCCAGGACACGATGACCTGCGGGCGGCGACGGGTGCCTCGCCTGAGTCTCCGTTTTTCCGGCAACGTTTTTCTGCTCCTCCCTGCCTCTGAACCGCACAGCTACCTGTGCTTTGTAGTCCTCGTGTTGTCAACATTGGCTTGTTATTCGTTTATTTATTTCTCCGTTTTTTGTTGGTTTTTTTTTTCAACCTTACACTTGACGACACGACGTTAAAGAGTCAACCGCTGCTGAGGTCTCGATTGATTGATTGCGATCGGAGGGACGCAGAAGGCAGAACGAGGGCAGCAAGATGTTCCCCATCCGACAATGATTAAATGCGTTGTCCTGTGCCTGCCGGAAAAAATTGTGGCCTTCAAAAGTGATCCATCTCATTGGAAAGAACACATTGGGGTAAGGTGCGTTTTTCGGTTCTTATGAATGTCTTTTTTTTTTTTTTACTCAATGACTAACTTTTCTTTGAACATTCTGACTCTTGGGCGAGCAATTTTTGAGAATTTCTCGTTTCATTCTGCTTTGGAGAGAGTTTTCCAGTGGCTATTGATGTCTAAAGAAAAACCGTCGTTTGGCAAAGTCATTAATGTAAGTATTGTGCGTAAGTTACTTTTGAACTTACATGATATGTCAGAGTCAGTGGCGGATGCTGGTCTGTCAAGGAGGGGAAGCTCAATTTCGGCCTACATCATAAAATGTGCCCGTTTATTTGTACGTGAATTCGATTCTCCGTTCCTTTTCAAAAAAAAAATGACAAGGTTGCCTTCACCATAAGATCGGTGATTGGCTCATTTCGCTGTCAATCAAAAAGAGATTCAGCCTCCGACAGATCATCCAATCATCATGAAGCAAAGCTGAGCTTCTGCACGCCCGCTGTCTATCGACTCCCAGAGACGCTGAGCGTCCGATGGGCGGGACAAAACCAGCATTTATCCAATGACTCGTCTGGTTTCAATGCATTGGGACAACCTACCCTGAAGTCTCGAGACGCCGAGCGTCAGCGAGGTCGACGCTCAGCGTCCACACAGTTTAAAGCAGGGACGTGCGGTCAGGGGAGGCAGGTGAGGCAGAGCCTCACCTCTGAATGCACGTTATATTGCGCAATCATCACAAACTGGGTTGATACATGCAACTGGCTCGTGCTGCTTGCCGTATATCTGCATGTGGCAAATATAATGTTTAGCCAATTGAATAAGCTACCCTTTTTGCTTTATTTATTTGTCAATCTGACACTGAAGGAGTCAGTGCCTCACCAATCATGAACCTCACCGCACGAAACTGGTTTAAAGCACAGAGAAGCTGCGGGAATGAATGAGAAGAGTCGCGTCGTAAGCAGTAATAAGAAGCTGATTCGGAACAAAGGTTGAGCGCGTTGTAGCGCATATTTAGTCAATGACACATATATTTGATCACTTACTTTTTGACATTTTAGAGGAAGCTGAGCTTCCCTTACAGTCTTCGAGCAATCGCCTCTGACTCAGAGTCCAGATAAATGAAGGAGTTGAATCACTCCTGGTCTTCTTCTTCTTACTATTTCTTTATTGACCTGACCAATCCTGTTTCTGTTCGACCTAAGTACACATGCGGGCACATTTCTTTTTTGTTGCCACTTCCGGTGCTCACCTCTCCAAGGTCCAAGATGAAGCAGTCGCCCTTGTTGAAGCTCTTCCAGGACAGCTCCACCTCCTTAGCACGGATGTTGCGTTTGCCTTTAATCTGGTACAAGCGCCGCACCGCCGCCGCCGAGCCCCGAGGCTTCCTGAACCCCGACTCCACCCCTCCATCCTGTGAAGACAAGCTCCTCTTGGTACGGCATACGGGGCGTCCCGCGAAACAGTCAAACTTCAAATGCTTGCGTGCACAAAATTCAGAAGCGTGACCTCGTTTGGAAGACTGTATTCTCGTTGTTCTCAGACATGCGGCGACGGGCAGAAGGTGCAAACGCAACGCCTTCCTCACGTCTCAGCTGGATGACTTTGGGGTTTTGTTTTGTTTCTTGAGCCGTTGGCATAGCAGCGAACGCAACCGGCGCGTACGCTTGAGGAATTTCTCGCAAGCCTGCGACTCGGATTAAATCCGCTTTCAAATGCAAGTAAGCTTTTTCCGAATTGGCTTGTCAAGGCTGTGTTCGGTCTTGGAAATGTATTTCCGGCAGGTGGCTGAGAATCCGTCACGGGGTTGTGCCAAACGGCAAGGCATGCGGCACGTCAACTAAAAGAGCTCGTGAGGCTGGGGATGGACAAACGAAACGATCGTCTTTCCCGGAAGCGTGCAAACTTGTCAAAGAAGTGGCTGCCCGAAGGCCAGACCTTGTAGCTGACACCCCTGGGGAAGAGATTCATGAACTGTGGGGACTCGTAGCCCTGCGCCTGCCTGTGCTGGATGGGGTCTCCGCCCAGGAAGGTGTCAAGTTGGATGGCCAGCATGGCGCACGCCACCTGCTCGTCGTGTGACGACTTCTCGCCTGAATTGGATCGGAGCGGAAAGCGCAGCGGCGTAAGAGGCGCCTTCCGCGTCGGCATCCGGCGAGTGTCAAGGCCCACCGATCCACATGTGGAGGTCGCTGCCCTCTTCTCTGCGGTTGTCCAGCACCAAGTAGGAGTCGCCGTTGTAGAAGACCCCCGCCTGGGAGGCGGGCACTTGCACCGCCTTCATCTTCTCCACCCTCCACACGTGCAGGCCCGGCACTCGCACCTCCGGACCGAACTGCCCCGCTGCGGCCTGGAAGGGGAGCATGCTGCGCGAAGACACGCGGCGCTGGATGACGCTGTCCTGCACCAAACCAAAGGCATTCATCCATCGCTCGGCCTCAGTAGGGTCGGACTTTGGGCCAGGCTCCGGATACGCCCCGACGGCCGGTCGCGCGGCACATCGAACACAAACGCGTGCTGACGCTCACTGGAGGATTCGGTCTTCACTGATCCCCACGTGCGTGTTTTTGCAGTGTGGAAGGAAGGCGAGATTGGAACGTTCAAACTGCCCTTTTGCCGTGAGCGCAAGACTGTCATGATTGTGTTTGTGACCAACAGGTGGCACTGTAGGGCGCTCCCTGCAGCTGCACACCTGTTGGTCGTTATGTAATTAGTGCTTTAAAAGGACTCCTGGCAAGACCGCTCGCTGTCGGCTCATCGTTTGTTTGTTGCTGTCGTGTTTCGGTTATTAATAGTTTTTTAGTTTCCATTACTTTGTTTGTTTTGGGTTTAGTTTTCTCAGCTTTTTGTTAATACAGTCGTCAAGTACATTCTGGTCCTACCTCCCGCCTGCTTTTTTTTTGGGCTGGGGGGGGTTTCTCCACCACCTCTAACGTGACAAAGACAACGAATCGAAAAAGGGAACATCCCAAGATGTCAAGGATACGTCCTTCGATGGGCGCGGGGAGAAGTGAGAGCGCGCAATCTTGACTTTGCTTCTCCACCCGACTTCCTCTTTGGATGACGTCTGATGGGGATGATTTGAATCTTAACCTCTGTATACAAAGCGTTTGGTTCTTTTTATTTCCTTTTTTTGAATGACATACTCGCAGGATGTGCACACAGTAGCTCTTGTGATATTTTGGTCGGGCGATTGTTTGCGCTGCGGGGCATGAAAGATGTGCCTGGCCCAATAAACGTTGGGCAACAGCGGAGTCAACAATGAGTCATAACCTCTGCTTCCGTGGGAGAATGAAAACGCTCTAGCCAGGAGATACAAGTCCTTATCGTGTTGCCGCGCAGAGGCTCCAATAAATATTGAGACAGACTTCTATGACACCACAGCGATGGTAGAAGTCAGCAGCTTGCGTTTTGCTCCAACGGAGGCGCCAGGCTGCGGCCGTAAGAAATAAACAAGGAGCCTCGTTCGAGTCAGCGCACAGGCCAAAGGGCACGCATCTACGTCGACAATATCAACACTGGAACACTAAATGACATCACCCCCCCCACCCCACCCCCAGAAGACTCAAGTCATCATCCCTTGGCGAAGAGCAAGATGCACTCAACTGGATGATGTGGCCCGCTGCCGTGCTGTCCGACTCGGGCTCCATCCTCAACGGGTTGCGGGGAGTCGGCTGCAGGGGTTCCGGCGAGGAGTTTGTGCTCACCCGGTCTGGCTCGGTTGCAACATACAGTGGGTGGGAGGTAACCGAAGCCGCTGCGGTGAAAGCCTACCTGGGGCGGAAGCGGGGGGGGAGGATGGAGTTGTGGTAGGGTCGGGTTCCTAGATTCAGGCGCTTCGGGGACAGCGGCTTCGTGTCTTCGCTGAGCCTCACCGTTTAGCATACGAGTGTTGCCCAACCTTCTGTGCACCCAGCAAAATATTCGAAGCGTTTCACTTTTGCCGCTTTCCGTCGTATCATCGTCGAACATCATGTGGTGTGAATGTAAGCGTGAACAGTGTCTGTAGGCAAAGGAATTTGGGCAACGTGGAGCGATGGCGCTCATCAATCTGACTCCTGATGGATTCTGATTGGGTGAGGGAATGAAACTGTAAAGCCCCTTCCATGGCGTCTTCCAGGTTCGCAGTCCTGCTACTTTGCAGATTTATGTTTTGTTTTTGTTTTTTTTTTGTATCGGTAATAACTCTATTTTGCTCCAACGCTCTTCGATTCCTTCATTTTCAACACGGCTTATCCCGTACAGAGTCGCGGGACGCTCTTTTGAATCGGCTCACATTCCACAACGAGATGCCGGCGTACTTATTTAGTTTGAGACGGTGGAAATTTGAAAGAAGAAGAACGAACCGGGTACAGGCACAGTGTCATCGTCGTCGTTGAAAATGATTGACTAGCATGTGTTGACATCCTGCTTTTTACGCCTACCGCTGTCACTTCATTTTGGGGCATGATTCGTGATGTATGTTGTGAAACGCTAAGTTTGGATCGGTACTCTGTCACACACTTTGTACCTACGATATACGTTATCCATTGCTCTTGCGCGAACACGATACATCGCTGATGTCGATTGACATCATTTGTCGTAAAAAATGTTTGTGCGATTGAAATTGAAGCATGATGGCACCGCGGTCGATTGGTTAGCGCGTCCGCCTCACAGCACAACAGACGCGGGTTTGATTCTGGGCTCCGGCCTCCCTGTGTGGAGTTTGCATGTTCTCCGTGTGCCTGCGTGGCTTTTCTCTGGGTCATTCGGTTTCCTCCCACGTTCCAAAAACATGCTTGGCAGGCTGATTGAACGCTCCAAATTGTCCCGAGATGCGAGTGTGAGCGTGGACGGTTGGTCGTCGATGTGTGCCCTGCGACGGGCTGGCAACCGGTTCTGGGTGTTGTCCCCCACTTGCTGCCCGAAGATAGCCTGCAGCATGCCCGCGACCCTCATGAGGAGAAGCCGATTTTAAAATGAATGGATGGATAAAATAAAAACAACCAGTTGAAAAATAAAGAATTGTCGGAAATCTTTGCAGTACAGAACAGCCCCCCCCTCTGCCCCGCCCTCACTTTCAGCAAATTTGAAGCGGCAGCCGATTTCGACGATAAGTGCTGTGAAAGAACCAACAAAAAAGTGAAGCAGCTTTACACGGAAAATGTCTGACTCTTTTCATCCTCCTGCCGCAAGACTTCAGAGGCCAGAAGAGCCGCTGCGATAAGCAAACGAGGAAATGAAGGCCGAGAAAAGAAAGTATCCAACAACGAGAGGTTTGACGAGTAAGGCTGAAGGCTTACCTTGGATAGAAAAGAGCGCTGCGGCACCAAACAGGCAAAGGAGTGGAGGAAAGAGCGCTTGTGTGGGCGAGACAAAGAATTTGTGTGTGTTTGGGACACAATGACGCACACGCAGACCGCATATTTCCTGCAGGCCCGGCCCTGCTCCCCTGCCTCAAACACAAATCACCACCAATGGGATTGAGCGGAGTCGTTGAACTCGTTTGTTTGGCGGGATCGCGGCGATCCAGTCGCGTTCCCATTTCAGGGGGACTGAGCGACGACATCAGTTTCCACGACAGTATCGCCCAATTGACGAGGTGCCATTTGACACGTCAAACTCCGGTAAAGAGTTCAATTCCTGTGACTACGACAGCGACAGAGCCGCAGTAACGCTTGAGATTAGCCTTTGAATGGCTCATTCCTGAACGTGTTCAGACAGCACGATGGCGCTTACATCATCAACACACTTCAATTTAAACAACGTAAGCAACACAATGTATCTCGGAGTGTTCCTTATTTTTTGTGAGCAGCGTGCGCTCTCTCTCTCTCTCTATATACTGTATATCCATCCATTTTCTGATCCGCTGCTCCTCACAAGGGTCGCAGTGGAGCCTATCCCAGCTGTCTTCGGGCAGTAGGCGGAGGACACCCTGAACCGGTTGCCAGCCAATTGCAGGGCACACACAGATGAACAAACATCCACGTTCACACTCACACCTATGGGACAATTTAGACTTGCAGGGGTGTGAAACTCAGGTCCTGGAGGGCCGCTGTCCTGCATATTTTCCCAAGTCTCACTGTTGCAAATGAACAGATTCAATGTCAGGCTTCCGCAGACTTTGCTGATGATCTGATCATTTGAATCAGGTGTGTTGCAACGGAGAGACTTTGAAAACATGTCGGACAGCGGCTCTCCAGGACCGGAGTTCGACACCTGTGATTTAGAGTGATCAATAAGCCTGCCATGCATGTTTTTGGAATGTGAAAGGAAACCGGAGAACCCGGAGAAAACCCACGCAGGGCCGGGGAGAACATGCAAACTCCACACGGGGAGGCTGGAGCTGGAATTGAACCCACGACCTCTGCACTGTGAGGTTGACGCGCAAACCAATCGACCACGGTGCCGCCCATACATACACATATACACATTATATAATACATATGTGATAATCCTTCGACCCATAACGCACTTTGTTCGATGAAGTAATAAAAAAATAAAAGGGGGAAATAAAATCCCTCGCGGAAGCATTTCTTCGTACGCAGGGCAACAGCGCCCTCTTGTGTGAGATGCAGGTGGAACACGCGGTCGTTTCTTGGGAGCGAAGCAGCTCACGATGACATTTCGATTCCAAAAAAATGATTTTCAAATATTTGGGGTGAACCGTTTTTCTTGTTTACGTCAGCGATTTTGTGGATGTGATGTCAACAGTGGTTAGGAATTACAATTTTTAGCCAGTAGCTAAATACGGGACAAGCGTGCCATCCAGTACAAATCATTAAAAATATATATTGAAAAAAAACACCACCACACATTTATTGTAAAACTTATTTATTGTTTCCCCCCCCCACCCCAAGTCAAAAACAGAACAGAGAACGACACAATGAGATTGTGAAATAATTTCTATAGAGCGGCACATTGACGTTTTTTCTTCCTCTGCATGAAACCCTGTCTTGCCCTTGGACGCTCATTCGTACAAAGCTCATGTTTCTCAACAGACTGGACAGTGCCCACGACAAGGCAAGTTAAGTGGACACACGAGTTAACCAAGTGGAGAAAAGAAAAATAAAAAAAAAAGAGCTTCATTACAAAAAGCCAGGAGGTGGCATCCTCTCCAATTTTTGCGAGGAGCAAGCGACGTTGACCGCTTACATTTATTCTTTTCGGGATCCCCCCCCCCCCCAGTCAGAATCCAGATTCCTCCAGACATGGCTAACAAGAAAAAACAACCTTGCTAAATGAACGAGACAATATCTGGAAAAGGGAGTCATGTTGAAGCCACTTTATCTTGTGGCCGCTTCATCAACATGAACACGAGAAGAGGACCGACGCCGACCACGTCAGGTCACAACTTGGGACAATTCAGGTGTTTGCGTCGTTATCCATCTGAACTTGAGTCACCAAAAGGCGCGAAAAAAAAAAAAAAAAAGCAAAACGACAAAATATTATTCACACGGAATAGTCATTTAACCTTCGGTCATTAAATAAATGGAATAGTCAAAATGAGTTGAATAAAAACAGGGCAAACCTCAGCGGGGTCTGGAAATATTTCAACCTAACAGTTGGATCAACGTGTTAATTACCCCCCATGCAAAAGATGCCCAAAGCACTGCCCATTTCTTCATCATGTCAAAATGAAGACAAAAAAAAATAATAAATTCCCAGCGCAAAGGGAACATCCTTTTTTTTTTTTTTGCCTTTGATGCAAAAGGCTGCAAGATGCCAGAAGGTGGGAAGGTGCTGGTGGCTGTTTAAGACATCATTCAGTCTTTGGGGTGTGGAGGACAAAGCTGGGAGGATGCATGACGCACGCTCAGGCCCGATTACTCCCGTGCCATACAAGCCGTCAACAAACAAACCAAAAAAAAAAAAAAAAAAAAAAAAAAGGGGGGGGGGGGGGGGGGCGGG
>CAAKHF010001964.1:11796-25755 GCA_901007745.1 Hippocampus kuda | reverse complement strand
GGGGTGTGGAGGACAAAGCTGGGAGGATGCATGACGCACGCTCAGGCCCGATTACTCCCGTGCCATACAAGCCGTCAACAAAAAAAAAAAAAAAAAAAAAATAGGGGAGGGCGGGTGGTGGCTGGCAGGGTTACGTGAACCGTTCCTCCATTCATCGCCGGAGCAAATGACAGTCCTTGTTCTGAAAAAGGCTTTGGGCAAAACGTTGGCCTTTCCGGAACAGCTTGACGCCCACAACACTTCGCAGGCTGAAAGCAGTGAATTGGAAAGTTAAAAGGAAAAAAAAAAATGAACCAGCTCTTCTTTTCCTCGTCACCTTATGGGTTTTGCCTGGGGTGGGTGGATTTAAAAAAAAAAAACAAAAAAAAAAAAACCTACTGAAAATCGGCCAACCCCTGCCCCCCTTCAGCTTGAGCAGTTTCTTTCCAGTAATAGTTTGGGGAAGCGAAGGCCAAGAGAAAAAAAAGGCGAGCGGCCTCGAGGCGCCGTCCGCTCTCAACCGCTTCTTCTCCGCAGCCCCTCAGTTGTTCTCCTCGTCGCTGTCGTCGGGGCTGATGGCCGGGCTGTAGGTGGGCGAGGTGGGGCTGTATCCGGGCGAGGTGGGGCTGTAGGTGGAGCCTTTGGGGCTGGTTGGAGAATACGTGGGCGAGGTGGGCGAGTACTTGGGCGACGTCGGCGAATACGTCGGCGAGGTGGGGGAGTATTTGGGGCTGGTGGGCGTGTAAGTCGGCGAGGTCGGGGAGTAGGTGGGCGAGGTGGGGCTGTACTTGGGCGTGGTCGGAGAATAAGTGGGCGAGGTCGGGGAGTACTTGGGAGAGGTCGGGGAGTACTTGGGCGAGGTCGGGGAGTACTTGGGCGAGGTGGGGGTGTACTCTGGGGAGCTGGGACTGTACGACGGCGAAGTCGGGGTGTATTTAGGCGAGGTGGGTGAGTAGGAGGGGGAGCTGGGGCTGTAGGAGGGCGAGCTGGGTGTGTAGGTGGGAGACTGCGGGGTGTAACGCGGACTGGAGGGCGAGTAGGACGGTGAGGTGGGAGAGTACGAGGGGGAGGTGGGAGAGTAGTTGGGGCTGGTCGGTGTATAGTTGGGGGAGGTCGGAGAGTAGGAGGGCGAGGTGGGAGAGTAGGAGGGGGAAGTCGGGGAGTAGCTGGGCGAGGTGGGCGTGTAGTTGGGCGAGGTGGGGCTGTAACTGGGGCTCGTTGGCGAGTAGGAGGGAGAGGTGGGGGAGTACGACGGCGAGGTGGGGGAGTATGACGGGGAAGTGGGGGAATAAGAGGGGGAGGTGGGCGAGTAAGAAGGAGACGTGGGGGAGTACGACGGCGACGTTGGGCTGTAGCTGGGTGAAGTGGGGCTGTAGCTGGGCGAGGTGGGCGAATAGGAGGGAGACGTGGGCGAGTAAGACGGCGAGGTGGGCGAATAGGAGGGCGACGTCGGGGAGTACGACGGCGACGTGGGCGAGTAGGACGGCGACGTGGGCGAGTAACTCGGGGAGGTGGGCGAGTAGGAAGGGGAGGTCGGGCTGTAATTGGGGCTGGTGGGCGAGTAAGAGGGCGACGTCGGGGAATAGGAAGGCGACGTGGGCGAGTAGCCAGGGCTCTGGGGGGTGTAGCCGCCGGGGGAGCGGGGCTCGTAGGCGGGTGACGTGGGCGAGTAGTTGGGGGACATGGCGCCACCTGGAAAGGAAAGGAAAGGAATTTTGACTTTGTCGCTTTTCCTCAGCCCGTTTCACCGCCACCGAGAGTTTCACTCACCTGGAGAAGGGATGTAAGGGCTGGCGGGTCCGGGGGATCCGGGGGACCCGGGAGTGGGCGACCAAGCCGGGGAATAACCCGGAGAGAAGCCGCTGGCGTCCGACGCCGCACTCGGGGAGAAGCCGGCTGCTCCGGGGGTCATGCCGCTCCCTGCAGGAGGAAGCCCAGCGCACAAATTTACGGGGAGGCCAACACGGATGAATGTGTTGCCCCCCCCCACCAAAAAAAAAACACGCACACACGGGAAGTGGACCCTGTAAAAAATAAAGGCCTTTGAAATTGTACATTTTGGGGGTTGGCAGTTCGGCCGATTTTGAATCCAAGTCTCTCGGTCGCAGTTTTCCACTTGAATTTCAGGAAGGGCGTAAAAGAGGAAATAGGCGCAGTCTTTCTTTCAGCAACAAAGCCCCCCCCCCCCAAGTCTGGCACCAGCGGCGGAGGCACATACTCACCAACACTGGGAGACCAGGCGCCGTGGGCCGGTGTTGCGCCGGTGTTCCACGGGGTCATGGCGGGCGAGCGGCCACTCATGGGACTCGGCACGGAGCCAAAGAACATCCCAGTGGCTAAAAGCAGAAGACGGCAATTGGAAAGGCGGCGCAAAAAAAAAAAAAGCAATCCCCTCAAGAGTCGTCTCCACTTACGGCCGGCGACGCTGATGCCGGGTATGTTGGTGGGGATCTCCATGCCGTACTTGCACTTTTCGGCATCCAGGAGCAGGTCGAAGCAGCCCGTGCCGGCGGGGGCGAGCTGGCCCAGCATGATGTTCTCAGACACGCCCTTCATCGGATCGCTTTCTCCGTGGGACGACGCCTCCATCAACACATCCACCTGAGGCAAGCGGTGGGGGGGGGGGGGGTTAGCATCCCTTTCCGGGGGCGGGCCGGGCTTAGCGGCCACGACGAAGGCCTCGCTCTCACCGTCTCCTCAAAGGAACACTTCATGAGCGGCCCCGTGTCCTGCCGGTTGATGCCGTGACGCGTGATGGCCATCAGGTGGCCGCGGCACGTCATGGTGTCGCACAGCAGGGCCAAGTGGCGGTAGTTGACGTAGGAGCCGTCGAAGGAGATGACGTGGTACAGCTCCCTCTCCAGGGCCTTGCGCACCGCCTCGATCCCGAGCACCTGCGTCAGAGCGCCACGCGGTCGGTTCGCCATCGCACGGCCACGCAATCGAAACCCCAAAGACGGTCCCGTCCGGGGCGGGGCGTACCGTGAAGATCTCCACGATGTCGTTGGACGTGGTCCTGACGGGATCCACGTCCTTCTCGCTCAGGACCCTCATGAGGCTGACGCCGTCCGTCTCCAGGATCCACTCCTGCAGCGCCTTGAACTCGCCGTCCTCGGTGATGATGATCTTCTTCTTGTTGTCCGTCTGGGGCAGGTGCATGTACACCTTGCTGATCTGCTCGATGCCTTGCAGCGTCATGTCCGTCAGCATGTTGGACTCGATGCACCGCAGGAAGACGTCGTCGTCCATTTTGTCCACCACCTCTTCGTCCTAGCCGGCAACGACAATTTGAGCGCAAGATGGCGACCGGAGGCGCTTTCTTTTTCTCACCTCTTGGAACTTGTTCTCGTCACTCTTCATGATCCGGATTCGCAAGACGAGCTTCTCCGCATTGTCGTCGTTGAAGATGCAGTTCAGGTCGTCTCCGAAACCTTGGTGAGCGCGCGCGGGAGGCGTTAAGTTAGTAGGCCGGCCGCCGGCGCCGTCGAAGGCCGCTCGCCCACTCGCCCGCACGCGCAAACGCACCTGCGTTGATCTTCTCGGCGATCTGCTCCATGGTCAGCTTGCGATCGGTCATGTGCTTGCGGTCGAGCTCGATGCGCAGCAGCCAGGGGGAAATGCGGGTGACGTCAAAATCCGGCATCTCGTAGTAGACGTTCACCCACTCCTGGTCCTCGGCCACCACCGTGTTCTGGGGGTTGGGGTCGTAGTAGATGGCCGTGTTGGCGGTCACCTGAAACCAAATGTTCCGTGCGGGAGCGTTAGTTCTGCCGACGGCGAGCGAGCGGGCAAACGGGCCCTTTTCGTCCGTTCCCTCCACCTTTCTCAGCGTGGTGTGCTCGAGGCGGCAGAGGATGTCTTTGGCTCTCTCGGCATCCCTCGCGGCCTGGCCCAGCAAGAACACCGTCAGCGAGGGCGTTTTGGGCTTCTTGGAAATGTTGATCAACTCCTTGAGACGGGGCACGCCGAGCGTCACGTTCTTGGCCGACACGCCGGCGTAGTGGAAGGTGTTCAGCGTCATCTGAGTGGCCGGTTCTCCCAGAGACTGAGCGGCCAGAGCGCCGACCATTTCACCCGGATGGGCCTGGGGGGGAGAAGGAACGAGCAGAACCCCAACAAACCTCAGCAATGGGGAAGTCATAAAAAAATAAATAAAAATAAAACTGTGCCTAGGCGGGACCGAACCCCCCCCCCCCCCACTCCACTTCTTCCCAAAAAATAAAGTACCACCAGATGCCATTGCTCACCATGCTCGCTGCAACTTGACACATTTGTCATGGCTCTGCTGCGTTTGTCACTCTCAGCCCAAATATTCATATTGGGGGGGGGGTTGTTGTACACAGTCCAATTTGCCTTTGCAAGTGGCTTGTGCTGTGTGTGGATTAGTTGGCAAGTTGAATTCACGCCACAAAGGCACTTTTGAAGTCGGCAACTTGGCAAACAAGCGATGAGACGCCAGAGCGTCCGTCGCTTTAAGACGTTGGGCTTGTTATGCATGAGAAGCGGCATGATGGCACAGCACTTATTGGACTTTCATGCCCGCAGACTGTTAGACAGAACCTGGATTTGTTTTGTGGATGGTGATTTTGAAAATGTTTTGCATACACAACTTACCATGAGTTTTTTTTTTTTAAACCCAGTAAATACACCATTTTTCTTAAACGCTAAAACGAATACAGTCCTACCTCGGTTTTCGACCATAATCTGTTCCAGAAGGCTGTTCGAAAACAGATTTGTTCGAAAACCGAAACCACGCTCTTTTTTTGAAAAAAAAAAAAATCTTTATTGAACACGTCTGTTCACCATGGAATGCTAAACGAGGAAGCGTCACTTCCTCGTGTAAGGAAGGCGAGAGGAGTCAAGTGACGCATTCAAGTGCGCTCAGTTTGTTTGAGAACCGAAATTCGGTCGTCATCCGAGGCATAAAAAACTCGAAACTTTTGGTCGAAAACCGATTTGGTGGAGAACAGACGTTCGAAAACCGAGATTTGACTGTACTAAATTAAAATTAAGCATTAAAAAAAAACAATAATAATAAAAAAAACTAAAGCGAATAAAAAGTATCAAAACCTGCTCTGAACACGAATTTAAGCTAAAAAAAAAAAAAAAAAAACAACCACCACAGACTCAAAACTAAATAAAAACCAGCTTGACTGAAACTTTTAAAAGTGCCCCCCCCCACCCCCACTCAACTCACAACAGAGTGGTTGAACTTTGTCTCGATCTCTCCCAGCAGCCAGTCGAAAGCCTCGGTGGTGAGGCGGAACTCTTCGGTCATGCGCTTGGAGCAGAGGGTGGAGCGCAGGTGGATGTTGAAGAGAAGCGTGGCGTTCTCTTGGGCCTGCCTGCTGAGCCGGTCTTCGCCGTTCACAATCACCAGCTTCTTGCTCAGCTCCTGAACACCTGAAGAAGCGGCCGCTCAGTCTCGAGTCCTCAACCGAGCGCCGAGTGCGGTCGGGTCGCAACGACGGCTACGAGTTCGCGTCATCGGGCAACGTTCGCTGAATATCAAACAAATGGCCAACGAACCTTCGACAACCCGAATTGGATTGAGGTCGGTCGGAGTGCGAGTGTTGATGCGGAAGATCTTCTGCGCGTTCCAAATCATTCGGGCCAAGTTGCACGGCAGCACCACCTGTTGGGGAGGAGGAGGAGCGCAAGGCCAGCGAGTGAGCTCCGCCGTCGGCGGCACGAGAAAGGCGGCGCGCGTGCGCTCACCTTGCTGTCGCCGGTGGGGAAAATCGTTCGGAGGTTCTCCCGGTCCTCCTTCATCTTGTCAAACTCTCGCTCCAGCGTGCCTTGCACGTGGGCGTTGGTCATCACGTCTTTGACGACGTCCTCCTGCAACGTTCGCCTCAGCGCCCGCTCGTTGCTGCAGTCGAACTTGAACCTGGACAGACGGGACGTTGGATTGGCGCGCGCCGTCGCCGAGCCAAGCGAGCCAAGCGGGGGGGGGGGCGGATACGAGCCGTACTTCTTTTCAAAGGCTTTGTTGGACGGCTTGAGCGTCGCCATATTTTGGAACTCGACGTTCTCTCCCGCCAGGCCGTCTTCGCCGTAACGCAGCTGCACCACCTGGTTGATGGAGTTGCGCACCGTGCCGTCGTACTTGACCATCACCGACTCCATGGACTTGATCAGACGCCGCTGGATGTAACCTGGAAGATCGCCACAGGAACGCGATCGAGCGGATCGTCGTCGGGAGACGCTTCCAAATATATCGGCTCTTACGATCGATCAATGGAAAGCCTGCCGACTGACGGGAATGAAGCAAAGTTGTTGTTGTTTTTTTTACCAGTCTCGGCGGTCTTGACGGCCGTGTCGATCAGACCCTCGCGACCTCCCATGGCGTGGAAGAAGAACTCGGTGGGCGTCAGGCCGGCCAGGTAGGAGTTCTCCACAAAGCCTCGGCTCTCGGGGCCGTAATCGTCCTTGATGAAGTGAGGCAGCGTGCGGTGTTTGAAACCGAACGGGATTCGTTTCCCCTCCACGTTCTGCTGCCCCACCACCGCGATAACCTAAGGGGACGGGCGGGATTGAGTTGGCGGGACGGGCTCCGAGTCGTTCACCTCTCAAGGCCCCCGGGGGGGTGGGGTGGGCGGGTGCCCTCGCTACCTGCGAGATGTTAATCTTGGAGCCCTTGGATCCGGCCACCACCATGGACTTGAAGTTGTTGTATTCCGACAGAGACTTCTGGGCCGACGAGCCCGTCTTGTCGCGGGCGTCGTTGAGGATCCGATTGACCTGGTTCTCGAAGGTCTGCCTCAGCGTGTTGCCCGGGGTGGGCTCCAGCTCGTTGTTGTGGGCCTTCTCGATGACCTGCCGACGGCACCGGCAAAAATTCAACCTCTGCCGGCGGCGGCTGCCCGATGCCTCGCACTTACTTCGATCACATCCTGTTTGGCTTTCTTGATGGTGTTCTGGATGTCCAGGTAAGTCTTGGCATCGGCAATGGAGTCCCCGATGCCGATGGAATGACCTACGGGCCGGCAAGGGGGGCGAAAATTGGGAGTTGATCAGAAAATCCCCCACCGTCATGTCTTTGCAGTCGCAACAGCGTCGTCGTCAGTCTTGCCTTCGATGAGCAGCCAGTTGTTGACCACCGTCTGGATGTTGGAGTAGAAGAGTCGGGTGACGTCGTGGCCCATCTCCAGGTAGGAAATGTGGACCAGGGAACCGGCCGACGTTCCCAGAGACTTCTTACACAGGATGCCCATGATCAACTCGCCGTTTTCCACGATCACCTGAAAGCCAAACAGTCAGCCGCGAGCCCCGCCGGCGCGCATCGCAAAGGATGACGCCGGATACCTTGGTGTCGCCGGGCGAGATGTGTTTATAAGGACCGCTGTCCTCGTCGTCCGGATGCGTGCTGTGCGTGCGGATGACGTTGATGTGTCCCGGGATGATCAGGCTGAAGATCTGCTTGCCGGTCCACAGCGGGCGGGGCTTGAGGATGGCCGGCTGGGGCACCTTCCCGTCCCAGGTGGAGAGGAACATCAGGAGGTTCATGACTTCGCCCTGCGGTTGAGGAGGAGAAAGACGGAGGAGCGCCGTTATCTCAAGAGCCGAAGCGACGACGCTCGCTCTGCCGCTCTGCCGCCGCCGACTGCGCACCCGCTCTAAGAAGACGTCCCTCTTGGTGAATTTGCGCACGGCCGTCAGAGTGTCCTGCACGATGCCCATGACGGGCCTGTTGGACTGGGGCGTGACGATCATTCGCGGCACCATGGCCAGCTCTTGGATCTCGGCTCTGGTCTCCAGGGACTGCGGCAGGTGCAGGTTCATCTCGTCGCCGTCAAAATCGGCGTTGTAGGGCGTGGTGACACTGCGGGGGAGATGGCGGGCAGGGCGCGTCAAGGCCACTTTTGCTTCGCCCCGTTTTCAACACCCGAAGTGAACGTAGCGTCAAGTCTGATCAAATGGGAAATTGTTCTGCGGAACGTGAGGGCCAACGTCGGTTTCAAAATGTTGCTGATTACGCTGGCAAATTGCAATCACAGATGGCCCTAAATCTAGGTTTCATCTGATTAAAAAAAATAACGAAAAATCCGGGCTTTTTTTTTGGCTTGCATCAAGTTGTTTTTTAGTTTGACCTACAAAAGCTTGCGCCAGACAACATTTTCCATATATGGCTGATTTGGGAGTCAACCAGTCCTCCTTCAAGCGTCTCCAGCTGGTCCAAAATGCTGCCGCTCGCCTCTTGATGGGTCCTCGTATAAAGAGAGAGCACGTCACTCCTACCCCAGCTCATTTTAAGAGCTCTTTTGAAGATGCTATGCTTTTTGTTTTCCAATCTTGAAACGGCCTGGCCCCATCTGACTCCTCGGAGCTCCCTGCCCGGTTTCCTCCGGTCTTTGGACTGGACGCTATTGCAGGTGCCGAGGACTAAGCGGAGGCTCAGAGGGTACGGAGCCTTTTCCGTCGCCGCTCCCTCTCTTTGGAATGACCCCCCCCCCCCGACGCATCTTCAAAACTCGTCTTCAAGCTAACTTTTAGCCTTTGGAATCCACGAGGCTTGATTTTTAGGTTGACCGATTTTGCGCGTTCTGCCGTCTTTGTTCTCAATGAATTGGTTTGTTTGTGGTGTGAATTCTTTCTGCTCCGTGTAGAGCACTTTATCAAACAACGGCGCTTGTTTTCAAGCGCTCTCAAAATACACTCGAGTTGAGCAGAGTGACGGTGATGATTTTGACGGCACCATTGGCATCCTATCGACCCCGGAAAGAGCAGATGGGCGTATCTCCGAGCGGTACCTCAGGTTGAGCCGAAACGTGGACCAGGGCAGAATTCGAACCCTGTGACCCATCATGGACATTTTATGCAGCGTGGGCTGCCGGTTAAAGATGATGATGTCGCCGTCACACATGTGTCTCTCCACCTAAGAGCAGAAGGCGCCGGTTGATGATGATGTTGAGGGTGGTCGCGCATGTCATGCGGATGGCTCGAATCTCACCTTGTAGCCAATCTGCAAATGAAGGTCGCTCGGTTTGGGGTGAAATCGCAGGTCAATTCTGTCTCCGTTGTCGCGGATGATGTATTTGGCTCCGGGGTACTGGCTGTTGCCTCGTCGCACGAGCTCTTGCAGTCTGGCCACAGGTCGGAAGCAAAAGTGAAACCGTTCGTCCGCCACGTTCGGCCCGCCGAGCACCTCTCCTACCTGTCGTTGTTGAAGGGCGTGACAATTTCCGGGAAGGTCATATTGGCGGCGATGGATCGCGGGACGCCCACTTGGTCGATTTGGAGATTCGGATCGGGCGTGATGACGGTTCGCGCCGAGAAGTCGACGCGCTTGCCCATCAGGTTGCCTCGGACTCTGCCTTCCTTGCCCTTGAGACGCTGTTTGATGGATTTGAGAGGACGGCCGGACTTTTGCATTGCCTGGGAGAGAGAGAAGGCCGGTCGGGTGTGGGAAGCGGCACGTGCCCAAAGGGTCGCAAGGCGCGGCATTTCGGAAGCGCGCCCAAACGAAGGCGGTTTCAAACCTACTCTGGGCAAGCCTGGGAGCTCGTTGTCCACCATGGTGGCCACGTGGAACTGGAGCAACTTGACGTCCTCTGCGATGACGTGGGCTGCGGCGCCACTTTGCTCGTTTCGCCTCAGCTGGTTGTTGATTTTGACAATGTCGGCCAGCTTGTGGGTCAGGTCGTCCTGGAGGACGCACGCAAGAGGTGTGGAACAGAGCTCATTTCACTCCGATTTTACTAAGCCTGGCAAAACGGAGATGGCTTTGCGAGGGCCCGTGTCGATTCGGCAGAGTCAAGTTCCGATAACCGATCGATCTCCCGGTTCAATCGTTCAGCTGTGTTTCACTTTGAAGTGCAATATTTTCAAATTCAGAGATGAAAGTGGACTTTTCTGAATATCCCGGGAAAAAAATAAATAAATAAATACACAAACCCGACGTCACACATGACGACATCTAAGCTAAACTAGCCGAGACGACACTCGAAGTCGGACGGACACGTTTTTCTGCCAATTCAGTGTGTCTTTTTGTCTAACTATATTTTTTTATGACAACTGTCTTGTCCACGGTGTCTTTTATTCGTTCCACTGGGGTTTAGCAAGTGTGTTTATAAAGAGACGAAAATTGTTTGGGGACTATCTCCCCCCGTTCTAGTTGAGATGGTATAACCCAAGAGGCAAAGTGCGGCTTGCTACTGTTGTTGCGAGTTTCCATTCGTTCTACTAAAGCATTCGTCAAACGCCATCATTATCATTATTACACAAACAAAAATCTCTTTACTGTTACTAGTGTTATTGGCTCAACATGGCTACACTCGTGAAAGCAAAACAACGAACTCAAACGCGTCTTCGTTCAATGTTGTCAACTCATATCCGGATTAATTTTAGGCAAATTTTCCTCAATTCTCCGGAAAGATTTTCATAAAATTTTGAAAAACCCGGAATTCCGGGAAAATCCGGAGGACTTTCATCTCTGCGAATTGAACTTTCCATAGGTCATTCAAACGCGCGCGACTCACCTGGTTGCGGGCAGAGCCCTGCATGACGACGGCCGGCCTGACGGCCAGCGGAGGCACGGGCAGCACGGTGACGATCATCCATTCGGGTCGGGAAAACTTGGGATCCATGCCCAAGATGATGTCCTCCTCGTCCGAGATGCGCTTGAAGATCTCGTGCACGCGCTCGGGGCTCAGCAGGATCTTCTTCTCCTGCGAGTCCTCGTTCACGTGCTTCCACTCGGCGTACAGCTCCAGGCCGGAGCGTCTGATGCGAGGTTGGTAGCGCCCGCAGCCACCGTGTCCCTGCAACGAAAAAGATGTGATCATTTCGGTTGCCGTTGGATGTTTTTATTTTATTTTTTTAACTCATTCACTCCCAAAGACGTTTTTAAACGTCTTTTCGGACTTGGTCAAGAATTGGCTGGTACTGAATGAGTTAATTAACTCAGATGCAGCGTGTCAGTACTTTTGCCAGCTCTGTCAAAATACCTTCTCCTTCGTGATGTCCTCCTCGGTGTCCTGCTGCTCCATCCCAAATTTGTTGTCCATCTCCTCGCCTCCTTCGCAGATATTTTTGCCTTTGCACAGCTCGTAGACGTGCGTCAAGCGCTTCCTGGGTTGCCCTTTGGACTTGCCAAGGATGTCTTTGATCTTGGGATTGTTCTGTCGAGAGAAATGTTTCTTTCCAAAACGGACAGATTCCCACTCAAGTCTCATCCGTCAAAAGGGGACGCCACGCACGCTTACCGCATCCACGAGTAGCTTGGAGCAAAAGAAGCAGACGCAACGCATGACCTTCATTATCTTGGATATAAAGCCGACGTGAAAGACGGGCTTTGCCAGTTCAATGTGGCCGAAGTGTCCCGGGCATTCAGTCATGTTACCTGGGAAGGAGCAAACGCAATGTCGGCGCCCACACAAATGCCGTTACGACGCCGTGACAATCACCTTACCTGCACACGTCTGACATCTTCCACTTCGCTCGATGACCCCTTGTCTGGGGTCCATAAGACCACCAAGTTTTGGACGACCACCTTCTGTCGTTTCGGGGTATTTGATACCCCCTTCTGTTACCGACATTCGTTTCTAAAAGACACAACACGTGGAATCAGTGCCAGATCTTGGCAAGTCATCAATGCATTTTGGCGAGCACTCCGCTAACCTCCATCCATCATTGGGCCACCTAAGTTACATGCAGTAGTTTCTTATGAAACGGTTTGGCAAGGATTGCCGACAATTTATCAATTTGAGGGTCAGGAAAAAAAATGCATGGCTGACTTTTTTTTTCCAATGCAGTTTTATTTATGATTATTGGTATTACTCCACTCACGACCACAAGCCTCCCAAAACAAAATCGAACAGCAGTCCACACCTCGCATAGCGTGTTCATTCGTGACAAAAGAAACCATTGTAAGAGCGCGCAGGAATAGTTCGGACTGAAAGTGGTGTGCTTCAAGTTTGTCAACTTCCTCAAACATGCTCGCTCGTTAGCTCGAGCCCAAGACGAGCTAGGCTAGGCTAACGGCTAGCATTGTAGTTCAATGTAACTCGAGCTTTTGCCACAAATGTCAAAGTACAACTTAAGTCGCGAGATCGGGGAAGGCGTGTGCATGATTTGGCAATGCGGAAATACAAAGCTCCCAATTCCCCCCCTTCAGAAGACCTACAAGCTCATCAGGGCTGATGATGCCGAACTGAACTCTCTTGATCGTGCGCAAGGGGCATGCGCTGTCGCCGGAGGGCGGTCCATGCATCCTGTCTCTATTCAAAAGACGCGTCCTTCCTCGACACGTCGCTTTGTGTGAGCAGGAACAGCCGCTATGTAGTCACCACGGTCCCGAGCAGGCCACCAACGGCGACCGGAAAGTCTCCGGTGGCGGTATCCCAGAGACCTCTCTTGTCAGTCGCCCAATCAAATCGAACTCAACGTGCTTTTTTTCCCTTTTTAGTCGGTATAGGAGGCGGCTACCGTGCCCCTTCCCCTTTTCCGATCTACACCGTGGTGCGCTCTAAGCGCTTCTGAGCTGTAGAACGCCCAACGAGTTGTTATATAGACTGAGAGGCTGCTACGGGGATGCCTGGTCAGCAAGGCAGGGTCTGAAATTCCGGTGGGTGGGACTTTCCTCACTGGAAGAGAACGTTCATTGGACGCGCTCGTCAGTGCTTTGAATAAATTATTTTCTCTTATCGTGAGCCAATGAAAACGACCATTTATTTTCCCGGCCAATCCTAAAAAAGGCGGGCCTTAGTTTGCTCAAAACACAATCGTATTGGCCAGTTCTCAACCGATTACCCAGGCCAAAGTATGACAAACGTTGGAATGTGCGAATGATCAACGGGCATCACCCGATTGGTGCGTTTTCTACTCAATGTTCAGTAAGAAGAAATGATTGTCCAATCGCGGTCGAGATTTCGGCTTCTCGTAACAATTTTAACAAAACCCGCCCATTTCCGATGTTTGCCGAGGGTAGCCGATGTGGATGTATCCCCGCGAACAAAAAAAGGGAAAAAAGTGTTCTCCGTTTCGCTTCGCTGTGGGTGAGCCTGGCTAAGGAAGGAGCCTCACGCGTGAGGCCCGGTCAATCGTGTGATTAAACAGGCACTTATTGTCGAATCACAGTGTATTGGTACAACAAAACACTGCACGTCGGACTATTTCTTTTCGTTTTCGCCATCAACGTCGAAGTTTGGGATCTCCATCATCGGCACTTTGGGATCCATGGGACTTGGTCGAAAGCCTCGGAGTCGCCTGAATGCCAAGGCCCGACGCCGCATCGGACAGGCGGCCTCCCGAGTAGGAAAATTCGGTGAAGCCTCTGGTGTTTGCGAATTGTTGTTACGTGGCTATATTTTGATTGCTAATGTTCAGATCTTACTCATTTTGTTAACTGTACTCAAGACGGCACTCAATTGTTGTTTATATATCCTTTTAAACAATTTTAAAACGACTGGCTTGGTCGCAGGCCTGCGTTCCGAAAAGTGTTCTCGACGCTAAGAAACGGAACTTGCCCGGCTTCAAAATGTCTATTCTCTTTCATCTCCAACTTTTAATCGCTCGACTGAAATTCTTGTAAAACATGCGAGTCTCGTAATTATTTTAATTGGATAGCCCAAACGCTGTTGAGTGTGTTAACCTCAATTCGAATACATTTTTTGTACGTGGGCCTCACGCGATGTGTCGTTAGGCTATTTGGGTCTTTTCTTTTAGAACGTTTTTTTTTCCCTTGCGGCGATATTTCTCATTGTTCCGTCGTGAGCTTAGCTTCCCTCCGCACTGTTCGCTTCGCGCCCCTTCATGTTTTAATCGTCGTCATTACTGTTCGTTCCTTGGACTGGATTCGCATCGTGTTCTCACTGCCTTTGTTCGAATTAAGTCGTCATGACACGTGAAAAGGACGACGTCTTGTATTGCCGCCCTCGTTGTTATCTAACGAAGGGGCTTTGGCGACTTCGACGAGAGTTGAGTTTTAGTTTAGCTGTGGCTACAACATGGCGGAGTTAGCCGACGGACGGGGGGGGG
>CAAKHF010001964.1:1108-11776 GCA_901007745.1 Hippocampus kuda | reverse complement strand
AGGGGCCGGGGGGGGGGGGGGGGGGGGGATGGAGCCCAAGGGATAAAGTCGGCGTTAATATCCCGTTTCGGACGATGCGCACCGAAACGAGATGAATTCCCGTGGCGTATTTCACGGATATCTTGAGACTATGTCGAACGACAACGCTGCCGAGCCACTTCTTATCAGGGTTCTTAATAGCCGTCGAATACAGAAGCCATTTTGCTAGCAGACTATTGTTATTGCACATTTGTCTGCTGTGGCAAGACGTGTCTCTTATCGATATACCGGCATTGCTAAATACACGCGGCTGGCTAAAAGTCGGCAAGGATGTTTGGAGTTAATCGAATATACAGTTAAGTGGGCACTCATCATCCATTTGATCACATTTGCCCCCCCCCCAATCCCCCATACTAAAGCTCAAGAGGAAGGAGGGTGGTAAGCATTATATAGCGGCAGTCCATAGGTGTCAAAGTCCGGTCCTCGATGGCAGGCGTCCTGCATGGTTTCCATCACTCCCTGCTGCAATACACCTGATGCAGGACACCGGCCCTCGAGGACCAGACTTTGAAACCTGTGACCTGTTAAAATTTGAAATCTAAACGTGTTGAAGTCTGTATTCTGCTCATATTCAGTCATGCTGTATAACTTTCCCATGCCCACAGTGTAGCTTGGCGTCCTTGTAACAATCATCACTTAAAATTAAAACACTCCCTGCCGGAGACGCACAAACATTGGAATGTGCCAAGCTGAGAATCGGTTTAGTAGAAACAAAAAGTTGTAATGTCACACTTTGTGCCTCAGTACCGCCCTTCTGGTAATAAAAAATGATGTGATTCTCTTCCTGCTTTGCACTCGAGACCCGCAGCCATTGTCTGTAATTCACTGATGCCCAGAATATTCTGTTATTAAAAGCTTTGAAGAAACTGTTCATTGATTCCAGCCTCTGTTTGAAGAACCAACATTCTCCTCGTCCGAAATTCAACGAACATGTGGAGGAAAGAAGGCCACTTTCCTCCAACAGTGTCTAGGTATGTAACACAAAAATATTGACTCGATAATATGTGGGTTTATGATCGTAAATACATACTGCATACTGAACAATGCGATGCAAAGCACCGAAGAACTCATCTATTCCAGGATCAAGCGAGAGTTCCAAAGTAGTACATGTTCAACTTGAAACATTTACAAAACAATTCGGGTCTTGAGACTGGGCTAAACTTTCAAATCATGGTTTCAAGAAAGGATTAGTCTTCAGTGCAGGGTGTCAGGAGTGGGGTTTCAAGGCTGGGTTTCAGTTTCCAGTCAAGAGGGTTCAGATTTGAAATCATGCAAGCAAGGGTTCCTGTTCCAGGATGGGGCTTGAAGTTAAGTATTCAGCTTTCAAGCCAGCGCTCAGGTTTGTGGTTACTGGTATCGGGTTGAAATCGTGATGTCAAGCCATACGTTCACACTCTTCCTGAAAAAGTTAATTTAACCTTGTGTGTATGTTTCGTTTTGGACCAGCATGTGTGTTTATTTAGTTTCTATGTGCTCAATCCATGTTGTTGACATGCATCTACAAGCTAAGAATACATCGTGCTGTCTGTTATTGGGCTAAAAAGTCGGTTGTGAATGTTTTGACAATGCATCCATTAACCCTTGTTCGTGTCGAAATACAACAACAAAGGCTGTCACAATTATTCCTCACTTTCAGTTTGAATAAAGACAATTGAACCAGCATCACGTTCGTTGTCATCTTTTGAAGTTGTTTTTTTTTTTTTTCTGCAGTGGTTTGGGAATTTTGCAGACGAGTTACAGATTGGCCGCTTTTTGCTTTCATCGTAGCAGGTGCAGCAAGCATGGTGAGATCGGCAAAGCAAGGGCGGACGTCACGCCCACGGTATGCCACCGTTGCTTTACCTCTGATAAACTGTTGAACGTCGTCCATCTCGACATAAGGTTTCTAAGTCTTTGAGTTCTGGTTTGAGTTGGTCTTTCTGGTTGGAGTCTGTTTTCCCGAGGGGTCCTTTACCCTTTTCATACCATCCTCCTTCGCTCATCTTTTGTATCAATACCATCGGTTTCCTTTCTTCCTACCTGTACTTGACCGATGCATCCTTCTTTCCTGCACCCTTTTTAAGACCAACATCCTTCTTTCCTCGATTCCTACCCTTGCTCCCCTGCCAACCATCCCACCTACTCGCTCTCCGTACACAAGACGCCGCAAAATAATGCCTGCTTCTGGCCCACCCTGTTCAGGAACTAAACGCGACTTTGTGCACGGCGATGCCACAAGGCACAATTTATTGGCTCGTGGGCGCCCCCCCATGTCTCTCGCTAAACTACAGCAACGTCCGGCTGTTGCGCAATACGAATGACGAAGGCGAAAATAGGCGGTGCTTAATGCGCAAGCTTGCGCCCTCTGCCGTGCCAACAAGGTCGCTGCAACGAAAGCAGACATTGGAAGTAAAAGGCGCCTTGTGAATGTCTTGTGACGGACGAAAAGCGTCCGCTCGAATCCTCCCGGGTTGCTGCTGAGCGCCGACGCGAGGATCACGCCGCTTCCTCGACCTCCCCGACCAAGGGTACGTCGCATGCGCGCACGCCGCGAGCAGACGACGCCGTGCTGCTCGCTCGGTGTGCGTCACCCTGCATTAGCGCCGGTCGTCGTCATGACGTGTGCAATTGTGTAACCGGACTCGTGTTCTACATGTTTCCCAATCTGAATAACTCGGTCGCCTTAACTCCCGCGAAGAGTGCGCATGCGCGTAACGAGGGGGCGCTCTTTTCCCGGCTTGTTCGGAGCGAGCATGTTGATGACCTTTGAAACATCGAATTGGGCTCGAGAGAAATCAATACCGGAAGGGGGGAGGGCGTGCTGGAAATGAAAGCATCGCAATTCATAGAGCTCGATGCACTTTTGGTTGTTTTTCTTGGTTGTCCCCTGTAACTGGAAAGAAGACTCATGATGATGCATCTTGACTTTTCGGGCCTCTTGTCCACCTGCACCTCCCCTGTCACCCCAATTCTGACAAGTTGATGTTTTGTTTGTTTGTTTGCTCTCAGGTTACACGTCAGGGTGTTTCATAATAAAAGTGTGTGATGTAGCATTGAAGGCAATCACGCCCTCTCTCTCTCTCTCTCTCTCTCTCTCTGTCTGGACATCACCCTCCTCTCTCTTTTCTGAGCTTTTTTGGGGCACACTCGAAATAAAAGGCTTAGTGTCAGTAAATGGTTTGCATTTTACCTTGGGCACTGACTTGGGAAAAAGTTTCACATTTACTTCAGAAAACGATGAGGAAGAGCCACCCATATTCACGCGCACTACTTGTGTCCAGTCCAACCTTTGAAAATATGAAAATGATCGCCCTCATATTTTGGGTTTTCTTGGTGTTGGTGCTATTTTTATTTAACTTTTATGACCAATAATTTTGATCGAATAATTATAGTTAAGATTTCTTTTTAATTTTCTGACATTGACGGACAGTTCATTTTTCAAACTCTACCCTGATGGATAAATTGGCTGGCCGATATCAGCTCTTTTAAAATTGTACAATACAAAGATCACAACATTCAACCCCCTCCGCCCCCCCCCAAAAAAAAATCTGCAAAATATTTGCAGATTTTTAAAGTTTTTTTTTGGCCAATTTTTCTCTCTGTTGTAAAGGTAAGTGAACATTAAAGGACTATTTATTGTAAAACAGTCTTAAGGTACTGCCAGTAATAAATAGCTTTGTTATTGTAAGCATTCATATCAAGTATCAAGTACAACTTTATTGTCAAATGTGCAGCACAGATGAAATTTCTTCCCTCTCACAACATACAACAAGAGGAACCGCTCTATATATAATGCGATTTCATTCTGCCAAATATCGTAATATTATCAAGCTGTACATAGTTTTACAGTGGCTAACAGTCAATATAGCTTTTAGTAAGAAAACCATTTTGACCAACACTTGGGCTTTCAATCTTACTGTATTTTGGTTGTTTTGATGGCATTTGGAGAGTCAAAAATTTTTGTGTTGCTCCTTATGATGTTGAGAGTCACAACCACTTGTTTAGTTCATGACTCTTTTTGTTGTTGTTGTTGTTGTCCCAGAGGGGCCTGACGTGCATGCGAAACAAAACAAAGGCCTTCAAAGTACAGGCCGTCTCAAAACAGGAAGTGCACGCAGCCACTTCCTCCCGAAGCAAAACAAGTCTCGCGCGTATCGGAGCACTGCGCGCCCCCTCCCTTTTGCTTTGCGGCCTGCCCTGCTGAACGGTGCAAATACAGCGCATGCTTTGCCCCTGCCTTAGCAACGCTGCCGCCGCCCTCTCCTCTGGCGTGGTCCCCCCGCACCCCGCCTACTCGCTTCTCTTTGCCAGCGTGCCCGAGTAGCTGCCTGGAGATGAAGGAGCTAATTAATTTGATTTGGGCAGTGGAAAAAGCAGCCGGCCGTCCCCTGTCCCTCCACGCTGCCTCCCCCACTCCACCCCCACTTTATTTTCCACCTATCCTTCCCAGTTTCGTTTGGCAACGTGCGCAGGCTCAGTCCCCTCTTGGTCCCTTGCGTTCGATTCCCCGCGCTTACGAAACCAGCGGTTTAACGCCGACCGATTGTGTTTTGTGCGACCGGCGTTTGAGATGGAGTGGAAGTCGTCGACAATTGCGGGGCGGCTTCATTCAGAACCTGCGCGCGAGCCCTTCGCATCTAATCCGAGGCTTCCTGTGTTGTTTTTGCAGGTCAGGCCCACCATCCACAGCATCTGACATGCAAATCCCTCGAGTGATGCCGCAAAAGGTGAGCGTTTGCATTTTGTACTGTCAAGAACGGTCCATCCCCTTCATTGTATTTTTTCCCAATGAGGCAATCTCAAACCATCATTGGCTGGAAGCGTCTTATGTTGTTGTGGTGCCAAGGAACTAAGTTGAAGTCAGTTGAAGAGCTTCATGTCAGACTTTGACCCCATCCGGTGGCGTCTGTAGGCACTGTTCTAGCAGTAGTTTGAATTGCAAATGCACCATCAATTACATTCCCCCCATAATCCGATCCCAGCCTGACTTCGGGCAGCAGGTGGACTGCACTCCGAATTGTTTGCCGGACAATCGAGAGGCGTGCACATAGACAAACAACAACCATCCGCGCGCAGAGTCGCACCTCGGCACAATTTCCAGCCTTCCATTCACCTGCCACGCATGTTTTTGAAATGTGGGAGGAAAGCGGAGTACCCGCAAAAAACCCATCGCGGGCATTGGGGAGAATATGCAAATTCCGCACAGAAAGGCCAGAGGCCAGAATCAAACCCACGACCTCTGCCCTGAGAGGCGGACGTGCTCGCCAGTCGGTCACCGAGCCGCCTCATCCACAAACACTGAAATACAATTTCAAAGGCATTGTACAACATGGCCCTTGGAACTAAAAGGCCGACACTTGATCTGATTTTGGACAAACAGATCGAATAGATTTTGTGGTCATTTCACATACGTTGGAATGACCGTGTGCGTCATGTAAGTGTGCCGTTTTCTTCGAAGATATATTTCTACAGGGAAAGGCAACTCGATACCGATCTCGGTATATTTCAAAGTGAAACGTTACACTCGCATCTTTTTGAAAGAATGCATTTCGGTCTGGCTCGATAAAAAGCACGCGCATTATTATTATTATTTCTTTTTTGGGAGCGGGGGTGTTGTTTTTAAGTAAGAACATTTTCACTCAACACTATTGTGCTGTATTAAAACGCAGCGTCATCGCATTTGCTTGCCACGCAACCCCTCAAGCACAAGCAACAATTGCGCCTCACAGGTTGGCGGTCACAGTTCTTCTTCTGTATAGTTGAAGTGGGGGGGGGGGTGGCAATCCAGCCCGGCGGAGCATTGCTGCCACCGACTGGTAACGTCCCTCCACTGCAAGGGCACTTTGACGAATTGCCGGTGGCCGGAAGTTGTGAAGTTCGCTGCCGCCATCTTGCGCCGGGCGTCTGAAGCGCACTGAATTGAGTGTAAACGTCACCCGAGTTTTTGGAATCCTTTTTTCAGCCGATGCATTGGGTTACAAGTTCGGAATGAATGGAGATTTTGTACGAATGATTGGAGCTCCGGCAGTAATAGGACAAAAAACAAACAAACAACGACCTTGGAAATGACACAGTCTGTCTGTCGGTGCCCTCGGCACCCTCGCATTTTTTTTTTTTGCGGCGCAGCGGCCGCAAAAACAGCTGCCTTGGCCTCGGCCTAGAAAAGCCTCTCGAAGAAAGCGCTGACTTTGGGTCTTTTCCCAGGTTAGGTCCCGCCCACTCGCGAAGCGCGTCCAAGTCAGCCGGAGGGCGCGCTCGTCCTCCCTCTCCCGAGGTCGCGGAGGACGTGTGCTGACGCTCCGGCGTCGGTCGCTTCGACGCCGCCTGCGCTCGGGAGGGCGAACGTGTTGATTTCATTGCGTCATTTGGAATTGAGGCTTTCGGCGAAACTGGCTCAAACAGCTCACGACTGGCCGAGAAACGGTGGCTCTCTGTCGGAGCCTTGATCAGCGAGACGACAGCCACCGGAAAAAACAACAACGACCCCCCCCCCCCCCCACCCGCAGTCACTCGTTTGGCTTTATTGCGGCCCGGCGGCGAGCTCGTCTGCGCTACATTTGAACAGCCCCGGGTTGCAATCTGGATTTGGGCCCTCCCCGCTGTGTTGCGGATTTTCTCCGGGCGCCCCGGCTTCCTTCCACATTGCGCCAACATTCTTGTCGGGTTGGCTGAAGACTCGAAATTGTCATCAGAGAAAAGTTGAGCGGACGGACGCGTTGACTCTGATAGGGGCAAACGACTTCATTTGTGGAGCAACTTGAAATTTTTTTTCAAGGTTAATCCCTGGGAGTTGGAGGGAGGATTTTTAGTCAACAATAAATATGACAACAAGCAAACTCGATTTTATTATTGAAAAAAAAAAAAGCTGTCACTTATACAGAGAGCGCTTTTCTACCTCAGGTACTTAAACCGCTTGACTCTTTTTCCTCTTTGAGCTCCCGATGATGCAGCAACTAGGGGTTCTTGCTCAAGGACACTTTGGCATTGAAGCGCCAACCTGTCGGTTGGGAGACAACCACCATGAATCAACCGTTTTTTATTTCTCCAAATCACAACAAATGGGATTTTCTTCTCCAAGAGCAAAGCTAAAATAAATGAAATGATATGAAAGCTGTGCTGACTGTGTACAGACCTAAAAAGTCCAAACTCAGGACTCTGTTGTGAAAACAAACAACATTGCTGATAAATATTTCCAAGGCCGTGAATGTGCTTTTCCGCTTATAGGCCATCCCCCTTGGCGCAACGGAAAGTTCATTCATTTCTAGTTCTGGATGTGTTTAGCGTGCACGATTGTCCGTCCCGAAGGCAGCCACTCCTTTTTTGCCGTTCAAAGTTGGACGCGCTCCGCTTCGACGCGGTTCCAGCCAGACGCTGGCGGAAAGTGTCATCGACACCCAAGCGCTTCGTTGGTGTGTCAGGCGCGCTAGCCGTGTCGATCTTAGGCTGAGTTTAGCACCGAGCGTGGCCGCTGCGTCCTTCATCGTTGTCCCTTTTGTCCAAAATGGAGCTTCTCCACGGGCTTTGCAGCCACTCCGCCAACGTGTGTCAGGCGCACGAGTAGCTAGCCAGGCGAAGCCTCTGTGAAAGTAATGCAGAGCTTATTCTGGGCGACGTGAGTTCAGCTACGCTTTTTGGAACCGTCTCGGCGGTTCTTCTCCTTCTCGTAATTGATGGTGATGCTTGATTCTCAGTTTTGCTCTTGGGGTGCGTTTTGATGAGGTGCAAAATGCGGAACGTGCGAGGCGCAAACGCTGATTTCCAGGATGGAGAAGGATGTCGTTCGCACAGGAGAAAGCAGGCGCGTCCTTTACTTCCTGCCCTACCCATTGAACAGCGTTTACTCTTTCATGCGATGATATCGCCGTTTAATCCGCAAACCCGCGACCTATTATTCTTATTCTTGTCTTTTTTGAATCGGCTTGCGCCCACCTTTAATCTGCCCGCCTCTTGTCTAACAAGCGCCACTTCAAAGGACGGGTTATCATCGAAGACGTGGCACACAGTCCTCGGGTTTTGGCGCCATTTCTTGATCGCTGCCGGTTGGGTCAAAGCGCATTTCTGTTCCTAGTTCCGACACAAAACGCCGGCAAGACCTCTTCTTGAGAGCCGGCGCCGTCAGACTGCTCAAATTGGGCCAGAGGTGTTTACGCGCTGCGCTATTTTTATATTATCTCTCCTCAGCCTTGATTTCTTCATTTCTTTCCGACTCGCGCGCGCTCTTTCTCTGTCTCTCTCAGGCTCGCTCGACGCCGGCCTTTGCATGAGGAAAAAGCTTTGACCTCCTCGCACGCCCTTGTCGTTCGACATTCCGCCGTGTGATCGTGAGCGGGCCGCTTGGTGTGCCGCGACGCTGAAAAGGATGACGTTGACTCGCAATGTCACGTCCTTCCCAAATGTCTTTCCGCCATGTGGCTGACATGCTTTTTGTCCAGAATTCTAGCCGCCATGCTTTCCACGAGGGCCTGACCCACATGCGCTGTTCTGAGGCCACTGCCCGTATTTCTATTTGGAATGCCAAGAACCGACGAATCGGCCAAGTGAATTCCTAATCGAGATCGCGACTTTTGTCGTCTTTTAATGCTGGCAACAGAAATGTGGCAGCTACAGGCAAAGCAATTGACTGTGTGACAGCACTTTGTCCTTTCGAATTTGCTCAGCGTCACAAGAGAGAGAGAAAAAAATGTGCAAAATTGGCATTCTTTTCGCCATAATTCGGGCAGTCATGGGGGGTGTTTGGACGTCATGACCTTTTTCTGATGCTGTAATGAGAAGAAAAAAAAAAGACGAATAATCATGAATGTCAAGATTCTGAGGGCAACAACATCAGCCACTGCTCACCCCTCCACAGGCTTTGAGGCCTGTGTCTCCCCGCCCCCTCCCCCCCCAAAAAAAAGCAAGTGCAAAGCACACGAGAACCCCCATACAGACGGCACACATTCTGTTTTCTCTTGTGGAGGCAGCGCTTTGTCATCAAGCTGCCAAATTGGTCAAACTGGTCAATCCTTCAGTCCGTGCAGCTCTGCTTACTTTTGCCAAGAAGACATGCAAGCGTTTCAGGCAGCGCAGTTGCTTGAACGTGGCAGATCTTCACCCAGCCTTGCCGCCAAATCATGGCCAGAGAAATTTGCGGCGAGGGTCGTCTTCTTTGCATTATGCGGCTGAACTGAGAATCGAGCGCAGAACCTCGGAGCTGTGAGGCAGACGTGCTAACCGCTAAAGCGTCTCGCTGCTGTGTCCTTCTTGTAAATCCTCAAAAAAAAAAAACCTCCCAAAAAACCTTGAATTGGTTTCAATGCGTTTTCGGTTACTTTTCCTGACTGAACGGACCATCGTTAAAATAGGGCAAGTGAATTCTCACTAAAGTTTCTATTTATGGTGCGACCTTGGCGGGCTGGCCGGCTCCACGTTGTCAGAGAAGATGGCTTCCTGCTTGCCTGTGTTTTTCATTTCTTTTCTTTTTTTTTAAGGGGGGGGGTTGTTTTCCCTTTCGCTGTTCAGATGTCGCTTGGTCGCACAGTATGAAAAGCCGTGATAACGTTAGGGCCAAAGATCCATGAATAGGGGCGGCCGGACGACGGGGGCGCTCTGAATGGCGCAGCTGATGGCGAGCACGCGTGCGGATTCGGCACGCACGCACACTGAAGCTATTGTCTTTGCCGCCGGGCACGCCGCTTCTTACAAACGTCTCGCTTTTCTTTCTCTCGCTCTTTCCACCGGGATGTCATTCTTCGTCACGTGCATCCGCGCGCGAGTGAATGATTTGGCAGTGGGTGGCAAAAAAAAAAAGTTTGTCCTCCAACTCCCGAGAGCCGCCAGAGAGGTCACAGGAACAACACCCAATCCCGGAGCGGTTCCCATGGCGACCAGCGCGGCGGCTCACAATGAGGGCGAGAGAGCGATGAAAGGGAGCGAGAGGGAAAGGGCAGGAGGCGGGCGGCCGGCCGGCCGGCCGGCGTCAGGATTCACTTGGTGGATTCGAGGGGGCGGGGGCTGCTGAGATGGTCACTGGGAAGGAGCGCGATGGCCAGCCCGACAGACTTGAACAGGTTTAGCGTCGACGCCTCCGATTCTTTGACCAAATCCCTCTGAACGCAGCCCACGCCGCGAGATCATCGCTCAAGATAATCTTTGCGCGACTAAACGGGCCTTCGCTGACTTTGATCAGATGTTGATCTTCATTTCACGCCGCGGTCCGAATCAGTGTGCTGCTGCTGCTTCTGCTGTGCCCGCCTTGGCCACGGGGAGGCGCTCCTGAGTAAAACGGCCTTGAAGCCACAGAGAGGACTAGCCTGTTTCCGCGACCCAGTAAGTGGCTGTAATATTGGTGACTCCGCCGACCTCCGAGAGCCCGGCGCGTCGCTGACAAAAACGTGCGGCCCGGTCTTTTGTTGCCTGTGCCACGGCGCCGGGAAACCACAAGTGGCAAACGTTGACAGCCGCTGCACAGAAAGGAATGTTGTCAGCGCCCTGTTTTCACTCCGCCGTGCCTTCTTGTATTCCGTAGCGTCTTATTGTCTGTCTTCGTGTGTTTGTCCCCCATTTGTGTTCAAGTATCCGTTGCTTTAAATGGCAATGTGACAAGCAGCCACCAGCTTTGGAATTTTCTCTCCCGCCTTACCCCCCCCCCCCCTTTTTTTTTTTTTTTTCAAA